>OMNN01002677.1:17329-30857 GCA_900302755.1 Chromis chromis | reverse complement strand
GCTTAAAATCTGATTTGATAGTGGTTATTTTTCAGGTAATTACCTCCGCCAAGTGCTTTAAAAAACAGTGTCATCCAGCAGTGGCAATATAAGTAACTCTGTTTTGAAAAACACTTTCAACGTGAATCATAAAATAGAAACCAAAATGAAGATTAAATAGGGTAGAATTTGGATTAAGGCCAAATTACTAAAAAAAATACAGTAAGCTTTAACGTGTAAACATGCTAATTGTATGCCATTATAATATCGTTAGACAGTGCAAATTTATCACACATACTTTTCAGATTGACTGAAATACAGTTTCCCCTCTCATTAATTCATATAAGTTAAGCTCTCTGCAAAGGTGCAATTGTTATCAAAGAAATACTCACTTGGGCTGGTTCACTGCCTTTAATAAGGTTGGATTTCAAACTCTTTCTTTTTTACATTGAGAAGTTTGGGGGCAAAGGGGAGGGTGCATAAGGAAAATATGTTAGAAATATATAAAAAAATATATCATAACCATCATTATAGTCATTGCAGTCACCATGTAAAACATCATCATTACCCATCATTATCTCCAACATCACCATCTTTGCCATCTCTAAGATAATACATTATTACATTGTTTATATAATTTAACTTGCTACAGCACATGTGCTAAATGAGGAGTCCTATCTGAATTATTGCATTTATACGCTGTTGAAATTATGAAAATAGGAATTTTCTTTTTTTTGGTACACTGTATTGTACAATGTAAGGTGAAGTTTGTTTTGGTGTTGGCATACTATCTTTTGAATATGTCTGGGGTGTTGAATGTGGTGTGTTCATACAATATTTTTGGCCAATAATGTGTGAAATCTATATCCTTACAACTAAAATCACGCGATGGATTGTGTCAGAACTGTCTTTCTGCTATCTACTTATGGAACAGGGACAACCACAGAGTGAGTTAAAAAGATTGTGTACAGCTGTACAGGTGAAAGTATGCAGATTACTCACATTTCTTCCCCTTTGAGTAATCTATATGACAGTAGTTCATTTACACCCAGCTTCCATTGTATTTGCAGTCTAGGATGCTCTCAATACATTAAAGTTGTACTTTGTCATTAATGTGGTCTCTGATACTGCAACACTAATGGCTGCTCAGCCTGCCACAGTGAAGCATCTGCATACTGCAAGATGTAAACAGACTGAACTAGCATGACTGTGATTGTTGTGTAAGACATGAAAGGTTATTGATTTGTGATATTATTTGACAGTAAAATAAATCTCTTTCTTATTCTACAGCAAGAAGTAACTTCACTACTATTCTCTGTTCCATAGTGTACATGTTTTATGTCCAGCAGTCCCTTACATGCCATTCCTCAACCACTGCATGCTTATATGTTCTGTATTCGAGTAAGTTTATTGCACTGTGCCATTTTGTATTTGCTTTTTTTCTTTTACAATTAGGGATTTTATGTCTTTGATGTCTCACTGTACTCTGAAAGAGAAAATTAATCCCTTCAATCAGGCAATGATTTAGCCAAAGTATGTGCAATAGATCACAGTGCATAATCACGGCTGTTCTCCAGCCTGCTCTTTCAACTGTCTTATTTTAAAATTAAATAAAACCTAAAACTCTAATACACAATGTCAATAGCTATAGGTTTCAATAATATAAATACAATTCTTCATGATCTTTTAGCAAAGTGAACCAAGCTCATTTCTGGTGCAAGAATGCACAAATATTGCAATCTTGTGTCAATATTTGTGCAAACTGAATTAAACAAGATAAAGCAGTTGAACAAGCTACCTTTAGAGAGTTTAGGCTTTTAAGCTCTGTAATACAATGTGATTTTTTAAAAGAAAAACATAATTACATTTCAGACGGAGTATTGTAGCATGTTCATGCATATACTACGTATAATTATGCTCCATATACAGCCTTGATCAAAAGTTGAATGCTTTGATTCACAACAAGTGAAAGCAGGTCAGAAAAAAAGACAAACAAAAAAAAACATAAAATGCACAGTGGCTCCCCGTCCCCCATCATAGTCTGTGAACCAATCAGCAGCAACGCTCTAAACTCATCACCCAATAAATACTCTAACTTGCGATAATGATTTGGTTTTAATTTCTCCTTGCCAGTAGCAACACTCCCAGCAAGATGGCTCCTGCAGCGATAACAACACCACCGATGAGAAAGGGTTTCAGGTGTTCCAGAGAGTCTGTGCTGGAGGCCGCAGCCTCGTCACCTGCTGCTGTTTCAGCTTCTGCTGCTCCATCCTGGGAGGGAGGAGGTTGCTCAGGCTCAGGGGCTGCAGGGGCAGGGTCAGCCTTGCGTGGGGCCACCGGCTCCTTCTTCTCTGCTTTAGATGCTGCCTTGGGCGCTGGAGCGCCGGACTTGGTCTTGGCTTCCATGGACTCTGAGACAGAGGTGTGGTCTGACCAGCAGGAGTCTTTATAAGGTCAGCTCTGTGCTGCTTCACTGAGGAAAAACAGCAAACACAGCCAGATTATCTCTCTAAATTAGGCTCAGACCTTATGTTATCTGCTCTGCTGAGTGTAGAGACACTGACATATGAAAGAACACCCCATATCCATGTATTCACTGTGCAACAGTGAAGCAGTTCTGTGGTGGTGAGGCCTTAACTGTGACCTTGGAAAACGATGACATTGATGGGAATACTCCGATGCTCATAGGGACAGCATGTTATTTATTTTGGTCACAGCTGCTGTGACATAACCTTCCTCTGAAGAAATCATTTCCAGGCAGCTTCCCATGTTAAGCCTTTTCATGGGACAATCTGCTAGTTTTGTAATGGAGGCAGGGAGAATGGTACTGCAGCTGCAGATCACACTTAAAGTAAAGGACTAAATCTTTATTTCTTTGACCCCAACAACAGCTTAGTCTAGATGCAATAATATAAAGATCTAATCTCTTCCTTGCTCCCTGTTCTTTTACTTCACTGTAAAACCCGCATGAGTCATATGAGCTATTAATGGAGGACAAGATGGAGGAGAGAAATAAGGACTACAGCAACTGCGATAGGGGAAAACAGTGAAAATGCAAATGAGGAAAAATCAAGAGGAATATCTATTGCACAACAATCACATCATAACAGCTTGAATGTTACAGAATGGAGGCTGGGCACATCCTTGAAAAAATGCCTCCTACTAAATCTCGCTGTGATGTGATAAGAAGAAATATGGGCATTACCTACCTCTTTAACAGCTCTGTGGAGATTACTAGAACAGCAGATGGACGAGGAAGCACAGCAGTCTGGAAGTAAGAATGTCCTTAATATCAGAAAATGAGAGGAAGGGTAGAGATGGAGGACACTGAAAGTGGGAGGGAGGAGAATGAGAGGGAGAGGAGGAGAGACAGGGATGTACCATCTATGTCTCAAACTAGGGGGAGTCAATTCTTTGATTACATCCTGGTTTTAGTCCTTTTTTTCTTAGTAGACTGATTAATTTACTAGAACACAGAAAACATTACACATAGGATCCTGGGAGAATCATTTGGCCTGTTTATTTATTAGGTACCATGTAATAGGAGTAAGTGTTTGGAAAATGACATTATCATTGTTTTTGACTTTGTACTCAGGTATGATTGATTGCAAAAGTGTTGATTTTCACCACTGAGTTTGTTTGGGGATATTAATGAATCCGTATAGTTAAGTGGCTGTGTAGGATTCAGAACCCTTTGTGTACTTTGTTCCCAAATTTTCCAACAGAGCATAGCAAACACAGGCTTACATACATTGTTCATACATGCGAATACTCTGTATGTCAAAGGTGTAAATTAAAGCTTTAGTCTCAATGGAGTAGAGACTCAAAAGAAAAGAAAAGTGTCATGCAAGCAGCCCACATTGTACAGAGAGTAATTCTATTAACTAATTAGAATTTTCTTTATATTAGGATAGTAGTTCTAACATCTTTGTGCATTAAGTGTGCATTTGATCTCTACACATGTAAATGTACAATATAATGTGAGAAAATAAAGAATTGCATTAAAAAAAAAAAAAAAAACATTTATTCCCCAAATAAAATGTATGTATCAAAATGAATCCTGTTGCAAAGCAGATTTGGATCTATTTTCAGATAGATGTCTGCTGTATAACCCCCAAGACTTGAGGTCAGCAGTCTTGGCAGCAGGCTGTGTGAAAGTGAGAAGTCTCTATAACTGGACTAAGCCAAGTGTGCTCCAATGACTCATTCATTTGATTTCTTTTCTACAATTTACAACAAACTTTTGGACATTTTTGAGGGGACAGTATTCCTATTTTCAAGTGTAGATTTTATGACGTAAAGCCGATCCACGCCCTTGATACGTCGATCCAAAGAACATCATGCTATGTCAAGATGATAAAAGGTAAAGTAAGAAGCTGTCGGTTCGATGCGTGATAAAAGCACAGAAAGATCTTGGAAAAATACTAAATTAAACACAGCCCCCTGACATTTTATGCTAATTAGTAATAATTTCTCACCAGCCATAAATCTGATAAGGAGCAAATCACAAGAGCAAATTGGTGTCAAATTTGGGTCTTGATTTAATGCAACACCTTAAATGAGGAATAAACAGGCGAAAACTAGAAAACTATTACAATAGAATAGAAAAGAATAGAGTTTCTTTATTATCACTGCAAATGTGCAACGAAATTAGCCAAATTAATACAAAAAAAATAGAGAGAGTACATGGTGTTTAATAAATGTATAGTGGATAATTTTAATTTAATTTTCTGGTAGTTTAAAACATAACTTTGTACATAAATCACGACAAGTCTTCGCCTGCATCTCTATGTCGTCACTGTGGTAACCAACATTGCCTCTGGTAAATACTAAACTGCGCATGCGCCGCACAACCCGGTCCTATAAGGCAACAGTTTTTATTTACGTTAATGTAGCTTAATGCTGGTTTTTAAACAAATGGCGTCAAGAAACGGCAGCTTCCTCTAACTGACGACCAACTGAACAAACACCAGAGCGTGTCGGAGCTCCAGTGGGTCTCTCTGTGGGTGACATCACGGAGGGGAGCGGCACCCTCTCGAAAACACACTGCTCTCTTTGAACCAGTTGCTGGTTCCTTGATATCCTCGAACCACCGGTGGCGCCCTTTCTCCGCAGGATCCCCGAAGTGTCCGCTGTCCGCCGTTTACAAGAAAAAAAAAAAAAACCGAGTCAGGTGTGCGTAAACCGAGACGGCATTTGCGCAGCCACACACGGAAGGGGAATGGACAATTCGTACGTAATTTTCGGTGGGATTTTTTCCTAGGGGGTGGGCCAGATTCTCTGGGAAATGCTGCCTCCGTTTAGCTGCTCTCCGTGTCGGGGTTCGGGAGTTGTCCGGTTGTGATGGCACACGCGCGGGCTACAACGTGAAACCCGAAATGGCTCGCCTGGTTCGGGGGACTGTTATCCTCCGCGGAGAGAAATAACCACGCCGAGCTCGCACGGAAGGGACGTGGGAATGAGGCACACTCCGCGGACAGCTCACAGCAGACGACGTGTTGCAATTTAGCGGAGAACCGAGCCGCCAGTCCCCGGAGGGTTTTTTTTCACAACGGCCGCGTATTTAATCGCGTGCTTGATGTTTCAAGTCCGAGTGACACCCGGAGGATAACCGAGGAGGCTCCGGTTCTCTGGTGTCCATTCATCTTTCTGCTGTAATGACGTCTGCACGGTTATTTTAATTCTATCCGTGAGACATCTGAGAATTTATCCACCCAAAACCCCTGAGCCGGTGTCCGGGGGAGGGAGCGAGGCTGAGGCGGGTCGGCAGCCGGGAGGATATGGGAGAGAGAGCGGAACCGATGCAGTGGGTCTTGGCAAGGCATCGTCAAAATACAGGTGAGTAGCAGCAGCAGTAGCAGCTACCGGCTGAGGAGACTGACTGATACACTCTGTGCACAAGCCCGCCACGACACGGCCGGTGTGACCCGGCATTTAAACCCGTGTCTCAGTGCTGCTGGAGACACATTTCTTAGGCCACATCTCCATTTGCTAGGCCCGCAGGATGCCACCTTATGCAGCTGTCCTGATTACATGAGATTAGGCTGTGCTGCCGCTGCTGTTGATCGACTTGTTGGAATCACACATTGTGATGCTGTTGCACATATCAACACAAGGCATAGTTTGAATGTCACTGTCCATTTTCTGCATTGTTTTACAGCATGCAATGTCAAAATGATGACAAATGACAGTCACAAAGTTGCAAAAACCCGAAGTGACATATCACTATTGGTGGTAGCTTATATTTCTGCACATTAGTACTGAATGATCCCCTGATGCAAACTCGACTAATCAGGCTTAAAGCATAGCCAATACATTACCCAGACCTTCTGTTTTGGGTTCAGCAGTAGGTGACATGTCCCCGAAAAAAGGATCTGGCACAGTGACAGTAATGGGGAATGTCACACCTGTTTATCATTCACGCTTCCAGCTGTGGACACGTCTTGCTCTGCCGTCACTATATTCATGCCGCTCAACATGCAGATGCCTTCATCAGGCCATGTTGCAACATGACAGGTCTCAAGGGAATGTCCAGATAACCATCCATACCATCCAGCTGATTGTACATGGTCTGCATACACTAATGCCACCTTAGGGATTGAAAAGTTCAAAGCAGATAGCTAGGAGACACAGCTAAAATGTGT
This sequence comes from Chromis chromis, assembly GCA_900302755.1. Taxonomy (NCBI): domain Eukaryota; kingdom Metazoa; phylum Chordata; class Actinopteri; family Pomacentridae; genus Chromis; species Chromis chromis. The sequence continues at coordinate 24,234 of OMNN01002677.1, read as the reverse complement.
TGCAGTAATATTTTTAGGGGTGAAACTTAGTATTTTGTCTTTCTTGAGATCAGGTGTTGTTAAATTAGTAGTAAAAGAAGACAGCCAAGCCAAGCCATATAAGGCTGCATCAACACCAGTGTAAACACCTCTTCCCCTGTAGGCTTCAATCCTAGTGGAACCCAAATGCTTCCAGCAGAGCCCTGGCAGATGCCTTGACTCCTTGTTTTCCCCGTCCAGCTTGTGTGAGAGTTTGTCACCTCTTCTTGTGCCAGAAAACTGGCCCCGCTTATTCACTACTGACTTATTTATTTAATCCGATTTAGTGAGACTTAATGCTGGTGTTTGGGTTCTCGCAGGTAGTTAAAGAATCACACTGTTTTGGGAGGAAGCAGCAGTAAAGCATTTAGCAGTATCTGATTATTTTGGTACTGCAGATAACAAATAGCAATATGATGGGACAAATTCAGTCATTTGTGTTGTTGCGGTGTTGCTTTTGTAGGAGTGCAAAGAAATTATTGCTCATTTCTCACATTTGTGATTTCTAATTTAGACAGCAGTATCAAATGGGTGTGTGATGTCTTCTTGCATGTGTAAATCAGGGATGGTCCGAATTTAGATAAAGAGTGGTGAGTATGTGTAAAAGACTGCGTAAAATACAGCAGCTAAAAATGCATAGAACACAACTATACCAGTCCAAGATTAAGGTATAGTTATTGATCTGCAGACACTACTCAATACACAAGACCTAGAGATTATATCTTAAGTAGTCCTGGCCAGTCATGAGATGCAGCATCGTTTTCTAGGCTATTGTTTTGTGTCTTTAGGTGTGAAAATCTGGTGCCTTTTGTGAGGCCCTCCTCATTAAATTTCCATCTCCATCCTTTCATCCTCCGCCACCTATTTCTAATTTTTGTTTGTTTGTTTGGCTTTAACATAAATATAATGTGATTCTTGTTGTATTTATGAAGCTCTAACAATCATAAGCCAATGTGTTGTAATAAACATCATATATAAGAGAAATGTTTAAAGCAGAAGTTTAGCTTTTGCACGTATCGGCTATATGACATGAGGGAAACGTAACATTTGTAGTTGAACTGCACATATTCAGTATATAAGTATAATGCCATGTGCCTTTGAAATTGAAGTTCATTTTTTTTTGTCAGAGTATATTTCAGCAATAAAAGCACCTTTTATTTTTGTTCTGCTTTATCATGTACAGCATGTTAATGAGAAACCCGTATTTTAATAACAGATTATTTCTTTGAATTTGGCTCAAACTTGTCCAGTTGTTCACACCAGAGTGTGGATAAAATGGGAAATGAGTTCCAGTGACTGCTGTGTCGCCAGTTGCCAGACATTGCCCTGGAAATACAAATTCAGAAGTGATAATGAGGCAATTAACATTTTCAAATATGCAGTTGCTCATAAGCCTCCGTTATATCCAGTGCATGAGCAAAGCTTTGATTTATGTAAGGTAGACCCTATTTCTTGTGGAGATACAGATGTCATAGCATTTACCTTAATATACATTAGATCTGATCCAAAAGCCACAAATCAAAGGGCATTCCTGATAATGAGTGAGACTGTATTGATGTTCAGGCTGGTGTTTTGCATGCAGGTGTGTGTTTGTGTCTGTCCCCTCCCAGACAGACTTGGATTTATTGCAAAATCTCTAAGCTGCAGCCATTAACAGACTGTTCGGTGCAAGTGTGTGAAAAATACCAATTTAATGTTCCACAATAAATTGAGCCCACTGCTGAAAACCTATGGCTGCAGTCGTGTGTTGCATGGACAACGCTGCTGCAGTTATTTTCAGCATCTGACCAGATATAATGACAAACAGATCTGTACATGGTTTGTGGCAGGAAGCCACAGACAGGTTGGCAGACCACATATGTTAACACCCCAACACACAAAAAACATTCATGTATACACAAACACACACACATGCAATCTGCAGTGCACATACTATCACATCAACTGAAAGAAGAGAAAATGGAGTGGGAAGAGGTGAAAGGGATTGAGTGGGTGGCAGTGGGAGAAAAAGATGGAGAAAGAGGCAGAGGGAGAGTAGGAGTGAGTGGCACATGGCTTTCAGTCTAAAAAAAGATGAGCAACACGAAACCAAAACCAGAATCTGGATTAGCTAGATAAGGAAGAGGAGGGGGACAGGGGAAGGCTAGAGGAGAAAATGTAGGTTTCCTCTGCACCGAAAATGGTGCAGATGCACACGCTCAGTTTCATGCTCATAAATGTCCTCTAAAATATGAATACTGAATGAGTGTGTGGGTAGGAGAGAGCATGAAGATGGGAAGACGGAAGATGAGAAAGAGAAAGGGTGAGATGGAGAAAGGAGAGGGTGTGATTCTTTAGGATGGACAGAACACTGCCGTAGTGTGACAGATTAGGGAGAGACGAGATCATTAGAGACAGCAGGAGCAGAGCCAGGGATGTGACAAATGCTGGAAAGAATCTTGATCTGAATGGAGTGTAACACTGACCCAGGCAGAAAAAGAGAGAGACTGGAGCAGATGGATGTATGACAGCGAGCAGAGAAGACGGAGATATTTGGGACTGTGCTGCAGTGACATAGTCATGCCAGCCCAGCATAACCTCAGCATTTTTTTGCAGACAGTCTTAGCCTGTCTCTCCAGTGTTGTGCCCAACACCTCACTACATGCCAAGCCCTCTTCAGCCTGCCTGCACTGTCTCATCAAGCAGATAGTTTTCCTCTCTAGTTGATTCCTATTGATTCTGACAACATAAAAAGATACCTGCAGGACAAGAAAGTCAGTCTGTATCTGCATGACTGAATGTGCTCACAAAGGCTGTCTTTAATAGTAATGGTGCATTATTCCAATAACCCTTTAACCCACATGACCACGGCGATGTTACATAGCACTGATGTGAGTCACTCCTGTCTAATCCTGGCTTAACCTTGCATATGAGAATTTAAAAATGGCATCAAAACCTTATCTTTACATTTTGTGTGTGCATTCAAGACATTGTTTTCTGAAGCACAAAATAAGTATTCTTAGCTATTTTAAAAGATATAAATTTTTTATTTCAAAACTGAAAGCACTGCATGAATATTCACATCCAATGGATCAGCACCAGACTTACTGCAGAAACTAAATGTGCTGCAGTGAATAACAGATACATTCCGGATGTATTTAAGTCCTCAAGTGAAAGTTGGAGTCTGTTTTGCTGGACACACCTCAGTTTACATAAATTCACTACTCTCCTCCAGTGTGCATCCTACTCACAGCTGGTGTACTCTGTGGTGACGGGTAAATGCATGAAAAGTTGTATTTACATAACTGGCCTAAACGTGTAGCCATGGGCCTCCACCGATTACAGAATGAATTCCGTAGTTGTTTGTGTATCTGCAGGCCAAACATGGATAAGACTGAGATACAGTTTTGTGGTTCAGTAGCAGATATTTACTCTCCGGCTATCACTTGATCCCAATGTTGGATGGACGCCGATAAAACCAAATACAAATTTCAGATTGGCATTCAGTAGTATCACCCACTTGGCAAAGCAAAAGGGGAACAATGTGTCATGTTTGTTTAATCTCGTGCTGAAAAACCACATTGCTACAGTGGTGCAGCCGCCTCACATCTTAGACAACCAGTCATCCTACAGTTTAGTTTCAGACTAAATGTGCGCACCTGTGAAAAAACACCAGTTGCCTGTAGCGTTACACAAAATCTGTTTTTGGCCGCCTATATGTCTGACAGGTACATATTAGTAGGAGTCCACTGGTGACATGTTTTCACACTATAAAGGTATCAAAATGTCGCTATAAAATTGTATGTCTTCAGTAGCCGCAGCAGCATCATGCTGCTCTGTGCTGTCTATGTATATTCTTATTTAGACGGTTTTTGGAGAAAAGGGTTCTGGATGGTTTCAAGAGGTACTTTTTGATATATTTTCCCTACTGAAAACGAGGCATTCTTGTCACATTGTAACTGAGAGAAGTCCAGCTGACCACAGCTTGAGCATGAAGAAACGGCAAACTTTGCGCAGTGACGTTGTAATCATACAGCAGATGATTGTTTGACACTTAAATTATATTGCAGATAACAGATGAATGATCAGTTTTAGGTTTGAAGTGATCTGTTAAAAGTAGTAGTGCTGCTTTTTGTTAGTATGAAGGCAAAGTGACACTCTTGGAAAAAACAGGCTCACTTCATCATATTTATTTTTTAATAAAGGGAACAGTGGTACAAATTGTGTTGCAGTCACATATTTATCTCCAGTAAGATCAGTTGTGTTCCTTGGTTATGGTAATGGATTAGCGTTCTTCAGCTGTTTGTTTTCAAACCAGTTTGTAAGATCTGATCTCATCTGTGTGTGTGGAGATGCTTGCTAGACAAACTAACTGTTCTTGAGCTTGGTTTCAGTGATGATAGATGGAGAGGTTACGCAGGGAGAGAATGTGATAGAAAATAAAAAGGCTGTAACCAGCAGGCTGTGAGCCACAGCTTGGCTTGATGCTGCTGTTGCTGCAGCAGACTCACTGTAGGTGAGATGGAAGAGTAGGATACTAAAACACCTGCTGCTAGTCATAGCAGATCAACCTGCTCTCTTTACAAGGAATATACAACAGTGCTGAGTCCTGATGGGATTTCAGCTCTGTGTAATTATTTGAGCAGTGGGACCAGGTGAGTTGTAACTTTTACTTTTTATCCACAGCGGTGCAAATGTGTGTTTACTGATTGTATGAAGAGTTAACAGTTAACAAAAGAGCTGGAGTTTTTTTTAACTGTGTATTGGGCCTGTGTAGAAGAGCTGCATCAGACAATTCAAACACTGTCATTCTCACTACAACATGTCAGATGCTGCGCTGCATACCTATACCTTGTTTGTGTATGTCAAAGACAAAGCCGTGATGATGGATAGGGAGCCCTGTCTTTGTTGTTACATCATTGTTGTTGCATCACGTGGGTATGGGCCTGGCACGCAGTCGCACGCTATGTGAAGCACAAAAGCATTGCTCACATGCAGGGATATATCATAGTCTCTCCACAAAATACATGTCATTTGGATGCTGATGGAGTCACTAGCTCAGGAGGAGAGTCAAGAGTTTGCATGACTCATGCCTCATGCAGAATTCATCTATCATAGCGGAGTCAAGAACAGCAGTTCAGCCTAGAGTTGTCTGTAGTGGAGTTGCCTTAAATGTCAGGTTTTAGACATTTAGATGCTCCTTTTGATCTCAGGTTACGAACACAGCAGGGTGTGTGGCAGCTTCAGGTGTTGGATTTTAGAGTATGTATTGCTTAAGGAGGTTTAAAACCATCAACTTTAAGTTCATCTCATTGACAAAATTAGGAAGTTTCTGTTATTCCCACAGCGGCAATAATGGATTGACTTAGCATTTACTTTATTCTGACCGAGCATATTTAACAAGAAAACCATGGGGGATATCATTAACTCGATGAGCAAAGAATATGCAAATTGAATTAGTTTGCTCAGTAATATAGAAATTGTGGCAATTTGGATGATGAAGTTTTGGAAATTTGCTCTTGAAGTAACAGTAAATAGTCATGTTGGTTGTGGAGATTTGCTTTGCTGAGTGTGTCAATATACTTTCAACATCTTAAAAAGAAAACACAAATTGAATTGTGAATATGCAGGCATGACAATTTCATACTGATCAATGTTTGTTTGACATAAGAGTTAGACAACAGACAGTAATATACCCCAATTTCAATTTCAAAGAGCCTACCCACAACTGCTCACAATATTGAGCACTATATACACAATATAAAGCATAAATCAAATTTGTGCGAGCCTAAGTGCTATGTAATTACATTTATGATAGGAAATGGTTACATGAAGTAAAAGGAAAAGAGCAATGCCTTGCTCGTTGCTCAAAAAAATCTATGAACCCACAGAATGCTTACACATAAAAGTTAATAAAAAGATATTACGTCTTGTTAGTGTCCACCACTTCTGTTTATTTTGTGCCATGGTCTGAAGTGTTTTCTTTGACATATTTTTTCAGACTATTATCAATAGTAGCCATAGTCAGACACATGGTATGTATGTACACGTGATGTAAAAGATGGTAGTAACATCCAGTGAAGTATTGATTTTAAACTAAACCTTGCCGTATGCTTGAATGTGCTATGTTGATGACAGGCCCTGATAGTGTTATTGATCTTTTCATCACAGTTTGTGCTTTTTTTAAAATTGTGAAACAGGGTGACAAAATTAGAACACAGCAAAAACAGTGGTACAGGACATAAACCGTAGAGATACAGTGAATAGACATACGAATAACGGACAGAGACAAAGCTTGCAGTCAGAGTTCATGTGGATTCAGGGGGTATGGGGTGATATTTGACTGGGGGGTAAGATTTCAATGTATGATGGGGATAAAAAGAAAGAAAGAAAGAAACAAAACAAATCGTATAGAACTCTTCAAATGGTATATAAAATATATAATAGCTATTATAATATTCATATGACAAAGTATAATGAAACATAATGTGTAACAATATAAAGCAATGCATTATAGAAAATCATTATAACATAATACTATAATACAATAAAGTTCAAGATAGTATGATATTTCTCATTATGTTATAATACAATATGGTATAGTATAATATAATATAGTGTGATGTATTGGATAATTAACTTAATAAAGTTTGATCTAGTGTAGTATGATATTATAATATAATTAATACTGTGACAATGGACTGGGGCGAGGAGGGGCGCGGGCACGTTACTTTTTTAAAGTAAAGTGCCCAACACTGGTTATTAACATATCTTAATTGCTTTTTTCTCCCAGGTCATGGGCTACTGGTACTTTGGTTCCACCTGGTGCTCCTTCTACCTGGCTCTGGACGTCCTGTTCTGCACCTCCTCCATCGTCCACCTCTGTGCCATCAGCCTCGACCGCTACT
>OMNN01002677.1:0-10515 GCA_900302755.1 Chromis chromis | reverse complement strand
TTGATCTACATAAAGCTAGAAAGGGTAACAAAGTGATTTCAAAGACTTTAGAAACTCACCAGTCTACAGTTAGGCAAACGATCTGCAAATGGAGACTCTTTGGGACTGTGGCTACTCTACCAAGAAGTGGGCAACCAGTCAAAATGACCCCAAGAGCACAACGAAGACTCATCAATGAGGTAAAGAAACAACCCTAAGTGACAGCCAAAGATTTGAAGGGGTCATTGGAACTGGCTAACATTTGGGTTCATGAGTCTACATACGTAAAACATTGAATAAGCAGGGTGTCTATGGCAGGATACCATGAAATTCCAAAAAGGTTCACATACTTTTTCTTGCAATTGTATAAAACACACTGACGTTAAATAGTGCTCCTGAAGTGTGTAGACATTTTAACAAGGGTAGGATAGTAAATCAAGCGGTCCTTACAACAGTTACAGCATCGTGGAACCAGTTGCGTAACATAGCTGGTTTTCAGATTTGTTCAGTGTTCATATAGCACAATTTTACTAGAGAAAATATGTTTTGACAGATAAAATAAACCAGAAAAAATAATGTGTACTTTCTTCTGCTGAAACTGAAACAATGAATTTTGTTTTATCTGTTCAGTAGGTTGTCAGGTCAATTTATTGTCACCTTTGGTCATATTTTCTTGGTGGACTCCAGTACTGGACCAAATAAATGAACAGAAGAAAGCAAAAATCACTACAATATTTATGACAATGTCTTGCACATATTGGGTCCCCCTGAAATGAGCAGCGTTTGGTAGCACACAGTAATATAATGTTGGAGTAATTACATTTAGCAATTCAATATTTCTGCATCAAAATAATTGTGCTCAGTCCTAATCATCCCAAATAGAAAAGTCACAGGCACTGCAATATGGGATTATATTGATCTGCATTCAGACATAATGCAAATCAGTGCAGGTGTTCAGACTCAGTAAGTAACCACTTGGGAAATAAAATAGAGAAGTGGCACATGACTAAGCATTAATAAGATGCAAAGAAATCTGACATATGTTCTGAATTTAAACTTTTATAGACTGAGCACGAGCACAGGATAGAGCTGTTATTTGCCAATGCCAAGCTCCTGATTTTTACAAGTTTTAAGTCCAGTGGCCTTGGGGAGGGAGGGGGTTCATGGCAATCCATTCTGACAACAAGGTCTCCAGTGTTTCTGTTTGTGTCGTAACAGAATACAGAAGGGTTTGTAAAAAGCTACTTCTGAAGCAGATCTGCACAGAGGAAACGCCAGTGTTTTTCTGTAATACTCTACACATCCCTACTGAGAGCCATGTAGGTGGGAGCACAAATGCCTCAATGAAGGTTTTTTTTTCTTTGCCTGATTTCTTCCCTCAGAGGTAATTAGGTGCATTCTCGCTGAAGTACAAACCATGAACAGTATATTCTCTGCATGAGAAGTGTTTGTTTATATTTTCAGCTTATTTCACATCATTAGCTTGACTGGATGATGTCATTTTTGTCTCTCTTAGTCTAAGATAACTGAAATCCCTCTTCATTTCATGATAATGTGTTAAGCTATTATATTAAGTACATTCAACAGTGCTAGTAGTTTGGTAGGCGATTTAGTCACAGCAAGTTAATGTTGCCTGGCGGATATCCACAGTTGCTAAGTTGGATTTACATTAGCAGCTTGCACTGTCACCTTCTTGAAATAAGAGGTGAACAGGAGATACTGGGCGCCCCGATAGCCTAGCGGTTATGTCACGTGACCCACGTGCAGAGGTGTAGCGGTTCTGCCGGGTTCGAGTCTGACCTCGGCCATTTACAGCATGTCCTTCCCCACTCTCTCCCGTTTCTAACTCTATCCACTGTCCCGTCCTCTCAGATAAAGGCATGGAAAGGCCCAAAATAAATCTTTAAAAAAGAAAGAACAGGAAATACAAAGACATTCAGCAAAATCAGAATTCATGACATCTTGACACTACATTTACAAATCAAGTCCACTTAATTTCTACTAGAATGAAGATGACATCTTGTGCAAAACTGCACAAGTAACAAGACACATAAAGTCAAGAAACCGAAGTGTGAACAAACTTAACAAAGGAATGCCAAATAAAGAATTTTGTTGCAGCACCAAGTTGTCGTGCCAGTACTTGGTCCAATCTGACCATTTGCTACTGGAGCTGAGTTCAATGCACAAATACACAGTTTTGTCTTTTTTGATCCATTAAATTTAACAGCCTAAACTTGGCGGCTTTTGCATTTGTTCATTTATGATTCCACCGAGTTACCCCTGTAGTTACGTGTCATGGAAATGCACTTTATTGCATATTTTGCATCACAATTACAATCCTACATTTACATTCTAACCAGGGAACGATGCATCTATCTCTCTGCTATTGTGTGCAGGCACGATGCAGAGTGAGACTTTAACAACTATGATGACTGTGGTATTTAAGGGTGAATAAAGGAGGGTGCTGCCAGTTGCTCAATAACTGTAAAAATGTTCTGAAACAATACTAAAAAGCAGAGGAGTGTTGGACAGTGACCAATAAGACATCTTAAAATTGTGTTGCTTTGCTTTATCAGTTGCTCAGCTCATCTCTGCACTGTGTTATATACAGTGAGTCGATGCTTTTGGCATGAAGGATGGCAGACTTTTTCTGACAGAGCTGAAAAAGCTTTAAGCAAATATGGAAGAGCCATAAAGGCTGTATCAGCCTGTATCTGCACCATAAGGCCTGCATCAGCCTCTCTGTGGCTCCCTCTCTCGCTACTATTTCCTTCCTACTGTGCCTTTTACAGTTCATTTCAGTTTAGCCTAGAGGCGGCTTGAGTAATCTCACAATGCTTTTTCGACAGAGAATGGACAGAGACACATAAAAGAAGCTTTTTCACATCGCCATAGCCCGTATGGTAACATCATATATTAAAGCTGGGTTTCTTTCTTTTTTCTTTTTTTACATTAAGTGTCGCATTTTCTCTGCATCCCTTCACCCACTTAGTCTCATCTTTTCCACCTCCCATTATCATTCCCTCTCAGCGAAATTCTATTTTTGTTATTATCCCTGCAGCCCTCTCTTAGTTTTAGCATGTTGAGAATTTAAGAAACAGAAAATAACTGCAAAAAGTAACTGCCCTATAATGTTGATGATGCAGAGCTTTGCCTAAGATCTGATTCATCGTTTGTTTGGCCTATATACTCTGCTTCAGAGTATGATGCGCAGTATATAGGACTTTAGGTTAAATACTTGTGGTAAAGTGAGGCACAGTGAGAGATTACATCATTTGTCCCTGAAGTTTTCTCTCTCCCTTGGGTTTTCCCACAGGGCAGTGATGCCTGGAATGGTGATGTTTCGGCGGCGCTGGTCAGTTGGCAGTGATGACCTGGTGCTGCCCGCCCTCTTCCTTTTTTTATTACACTGCATCTGGTGAGTCACTATTTCTTCCACTGTATTGATTTTTTTCACGCATATATATTTAATGTTTGATTTATCAGTAAATTTCTGTAGAGACATATATATTTTTATGTGTGAATCATTACTTCTCTACCTTTGCCTTTCATATTCAGGTTGGTGGTTCTGTCCGTGGTTCTCTTCGGCCTTCCATATGGCTCAGACCAGTCCTGCTCTGTAACACTGGTGGACCATGGCCGAGGGTACCTGGGCATCCTGGTCAGCTGCCTTATATGTGAGAGTGCCATCATGTGGTTGAGCATGAGGGGCAGCATTTTGTACACACAGCCCAGGGAAGCGGTGCAGTATGTCATCTATATACGGCTAGGTAAGGCCTCCTGGGATGTGCACTTTTTTTCTATGTGAGCTTCTTTCTTAAACAGGATTACATGTTAACGCTCATTCGGATTGAGAGTGTTGTTGTGAGGATTATTTTAGGTTTCAAGTTAAGATTTGAACAGTGTTCATATTGATTGGACAGATATTGATCATTGTCCTCCTCACGCCCTCTTTCTCTCTCCTTCTTTTTCCAGCTATTCTGTTGGTTGAGCTCGTATATGCTGTAGTAGGAATTGCCTGGCTTGTCCAGTATTACCAGCCGTGCTCTGATGTCACTGCCAAAAACTTGGCTTTGGGTGAGAATATAAGGGGGAATAAACATGTGAATAAACATTTTAAAATAAAAGGGATTTGTTATGCTTGAATGTGAATAATGTTTTAATATTTTCGGCAGGAATTGTTGCATGCAACTGGCTAGTGATATTCAGCGTTTGCATTACGCTCATGTGCACCTTTGATCCTACGGGTCGGACTTTTGTCAAACTGAAAGCAACCCGTCGGCGTCAGCGTAACCTCACTACGTACACACTCAGGTATTAACAGGCACTTAGATTCTCTATTTCCCTCTTTCTGGCTCGTTGTTTTGTCTTGACACCAAACTTCATGTGGGGAAAAAACAGTGAGTGTACATGTTACTGTTTTTTCCCACAAGTTCAGTCCTGATATTATTGTTTGTTTTTTTGTCTCCACTAGACACAGGCTAGAGGAAGGCCAAGCCAGCAGCTGGAGCAGGAGACTAAAGTTCTTCATGTGCTGCACAAGAGCCCAAGATACACAATCAGTGAGTCACAACACATACTTGCCCATTTCCTCTTTACAGTAAAAGAAAACACATAAAGGAGTAAAACCAGAAATATGTCATGCATAACGTCCAGTAAGTCAGCCATTTAAATAAGTACTGGCTGGATTAATCAAGACTGGGACATGCAGCGGTGATTTGCTCAGCTAGTTACCAGTGACATGAAGCGTTTAATATTAAATATGAATGTAAAATGAATTCATTTCAGACTAAATCAATTTACAAGCTGTCAGCAGAAAAGTAAAGCTCATGCAAGTTTTAAAAAAAGGAGCAATTCTGAAAAATTGCAGTCGGCTTTTAATTAAAACTAATACTTAAGCAAGATATGGTGCCCTCAGTAAGTAAGTACAACTCCAGTGGACAGGTCAGTGCACCTCAGAATGTTAAACGTCTCTGTCGCCATGCACAAAGGTATGGTTTTTGGTGATGTGTCTTTGCTGTAATCCACAAGTAATGTCTCTTCTTTTTGGCAGAGGATATTGTTGGTGGATTTGAGAAGTCGCCTCGCCATCGGGCTAAATCTGGGTTTCCTCATTTATCAGATTTAAAAATTGCATTTGCGATGGAGAGAAATATATATCCAACCATCCATTTTCTGCTGCTGACCCTGGGCAAGATCATGGTGGCAGCAGGCTCAGCAAGGCAGTCCAGACATCCTGCTCTCTAGCAGCATTTTCCAGCTCTTTCTGGAAGATGTGTTTTTTGCCAGAACTTTGTCAGGCAGGATAAAATTATCAAATTATCTTTTCAGTCCTGACACTATACATCTCTCTTGTCCATCAAGCCAGTAGTGTGAGGTCTGAACTCAGTTTTAGACAGTTTAAATTTCACATGGTGATAACATGTCTTTTGTTGCCTTCTGTTGCTTAGTCTTATTTTTGTTACTCCGCTTTATCACCACTCTATTATATCTGCTTCTTTTATGTCCAGGATGCGTATTCAGAAGTGGCCAGCCTTTTTGCAGAGTTCTTCAGAGACCTGGACATTGTGCCTAGTGATATTATTGCTGGCCTGGTACTTCTCCGCCAGAGACAAAGGTCTAAGAGATCTGCTATCCTGGACCAGGTATCACTATCTGTTTAATAAAATTTAAAAAAGAAGTTAAAATCTGTTGTTTAAAATGCATTTAAACTATGTTATGGATGTATATTTTTTCTGTTCTTTTTTTCTCTTTCAAAGGCCAACAATGACATTTTAGCCTTCTTATCAGGAATGCCTGTCACTCGAAATACTAGATATTTGGACCTTAAGAACTCGGTGAGTTTTGTCTGTGTGATTAATTGACACAGCTATTGTTATATTCAGTGCTAACCACATGGACAGTGGGCTGTTGTAAGAGTTTAAAAAGTTCAGAATAATGATAATTAATGAAACACTGTCTATAATAGTGCAACATACATTTTAACTAAATAATACATGTACTTCTGAGTCGTATTTACCCTCTAAGACCGAGAGAGGCTTCGCTTATAATAGGGCAACTAAAGATTTCAAATTTTCTCAAGGAATTTCTGAAATTATAGTAGGAATAAAGATAGATTATATAACATACATAATAAAAATGAGAGAAGACTTATTCTCAGAATCCCCTGGAAAGCAGTTCTGTGTATATTTAACACGGTACATAAAAGACTGTATCACATCGAACAAGTAGTCTCTTGAGATCCCTTTTTACAAAAGCAGTTAATCTGCAGTGGTGTACAGTATATATATCTACTCCTGGTGTGCTTGTGTGCACAGACATACCAGTAAAATCAGTATGTGTTCAAGTGAAATAATATTTGAGGCTTTGAATCATATCTCAAGATTTCTGAATGTGCTGTTACTTTTATTACGAAGTTGCTCTGATGCAGGCGTGTGTGTGTGTGTGTGTGTGTGTCCGTCTGTCTGCCTTTTCCTCTCCCAGGCTGAGATGAACATGTACAAAGATGTGTGTTATTATATGCTCTTTGCCCTGGCTGCATATGGTTGGCCCATGTACCTGATGAGGAAGCCTGCCTGTGGGCTGTGCCGCCTCGCCAGCTCTTGCCCGTAAGCACTCAAACATACACCCGCACAGTTTTGATCTGTTTGGTTTCTGTGTCTCCTGAGCCTCTCCAGTGCAGATCAAATTTCACATGCGTCAGCACTTGCCAAGTGGTAATCCACTGAGACAATACCACTCTGGTTAGACCCACTCACTAACACAAGCAATGTCGAATTAATCACATACTCATATCCAGATTGCCTGCACTGGGATACTAATTTTATCTCTGTAATCTTACCCGTTTACTGTGATTCTCTTGTGTCTGTTCTCCCTGCTGTTTATAAAAAAAAACAACCATTGATCTGGTTTATTGTCTCTGCTTGTCCTACTGTTTTCTTCTTATCTTCCTTTCTCCCCAGCTGTACGTCAGTGTCTGGCTCTCGGTTGTCTCAGTCTGTGACAGTGGAGGAGGACAACTGTTGCGGTTGTAATGTCCTGGCCATACGTAGACACTTCCTGGACAGGGATCTCAAGCAGGTTCACATTGTCTACACATCCTGCCACGATGCTGTGAGTAATCCTACAACCGGCCAACAAGCAGTCAGAGGTGTTTGGGCTTTACTTCCTCAATAAAACAAAGGATGAGTGTTGTGGAGCTGTTTAACAGTGTCAGGTTTTTATTTATTTTTATTGTTAAAAAAACAATACCCTGTTGAGGTGAATTATTCTGCATATAAAGCCCCGGAGCCCTCGATACAATGTCACATACAAGCTTGTAAAACAGAAAAATATCACTTTACATTGGGCTGGTGTACAGTCCTACACATTCAAAAACTAGGAGCTAATTGTTTAGTGGCTTTATTTTGTAGTTTTGGCCGTCATTCGTATCTGTTTTGATAACACTTCACTCAACAGTTTAGTTGCTGAGATATGGGGAGCCGAGCATGAGCTGTGTCCACATCCTCTGCAGTAAGTCTTCTCAGTAGGTGTTGAACTCTATCAGCTCTATAAAGCCTGCTCTTTGTCACAGGATTCTGTTTATGACTGTCATGGAAAGAATCTTAAGGTGCAGCTGAAGAGGGAAAAGTGTCCCCCACTGGTGGCCTCAGGACTACATTTCTGCTGTCATTATATGAAGCAGTTCTGAGTCATGTGAATGTTTTTGCTAAATCGTCACAGTGACAAGGCCACTTACTCAATGTACTTGTCACAGCTCGTCACTGTTGATTATTTGGTCAGAGATGCCTCCTCTGTGCAAAGGGTACCAAACTTTTGCATTAGTGTCATGACAATTATGCAATGTCTGCACTCACTTTTCATGAGGAAGGTAATGTTGAGATTGTTTTAACCCTGATGAGTTTGTTGTTGGCCTGCCCACGCTGTTGTAAATTTGTCTTGCAAAGCCTTTGTATGTTGAGGCAGTTAAGCTGGTGCTTAAAAATCACTGATTGGCAATATTGTCAACTACAAAAATAAGTCCCAGATTGACAAATAGTAGACAGTAAAAAAATACATTTTCCAATAACTTTTCAACTAACTTTTCAAGTGTAGTAGTGAAGTCAATATATTGGTAGAATATTTAGCTTTTATTTACAGTAGCACAGCTTTAACACATATAAGTGAAGTCAACATAATTTTCTGCCAATTAAGCATATGTTTATTTCTGTATTCAAACCAGCCATACAATGTCAGTGATTTGTAAAGCAGAGCACTTGTGGGTGAGGTTCACCAACACTGAGTTTCCATCTATAAAGTCCTTGACTGGACTTTGTACTGTGCCAAGTTGGGGACGGTTTTGGTGACAATGACTTTAGGAATGTCTGGGTTGCTGGGCTGCGAGTGAAACTATGATGCACAGGCATTAGCCCTCTCCTCATTTCTCCTGCTGCTTTCTCTTTCTAACCAGTTTTTACTGTCCTCTCTGCTTCAATCTGATCTTTCATGCAGGTTTATGAGACTCCATTTTTTGTGGCAGTGGATCACGCGAAAAAGAAAGTTGTCATCAGCATCAGAGGAACCCTTTCACCAAAGGTGATTTTTATGTTTCTCGTCTTGTTTTTATGATCATATTTCTTCAACTCTCACAAAGTATTAGCTGACCCTGCTCCCCTCAGTGCCTCACAACACCAACACATCCAGAGCAGGTGAAGTTCCCATGATTGAATGCAGTGTTCTCAAACTCCTACACTCTTCATGCATCGAGCAGAAACGTGACTGTCCACTTTCAGAGATAAATGTCCCATCTACTTTTTCTTTACATAAGCGTTTGAGAAACTTCTTGTAGTGTTTTTTAAAACTGAATTGAACCAATAGCTAAAAGATTCATAATGGTTCAATAATGCTGGCAATTAGTCTTTTGAAAATAACAACTCATCCTATTGAACTTTGCTCTCAACTAGTCAAAACATCCATTTTATCAATGTAATAAATCAGACTGCTCATGCTGTACATGCAAAGCAGGGCATTACAAATTCAAGTCAAAGTTTAAAGTGACGTTTGCAAGGTGTTTATGAATATGTAAACCTAAGGGGCCATAAATATTATTGTATATACTTGCGCGACAAAAGCAAAAAGTATTGCTGTGTACATTGCCTTTTAAGATGTCCAGTATGATCCCTGCCTTAGGAGGTAGTGTCTTAGTTCACCAGTAATTCACGAATGGTAGATTCGAGCACATTTACATAACAAATAATCCAATTTTCAGTTGAGGTAATGAATGGTATTTTTCATTCCAGCACCTAATTGTTGCACCTTTTTATCAGTTCAACATTCCTTTCACTTTCTCTGTCTAAATCTTCGCCTCTTCTATTTGTCCTTCTGCTTTTTAAAATTTGTCTTGTGTGTGTCAGGATGCCTTGACTGATCTGACGGGAGACTCTGAACGTTTGCCTGTGGAGGAGCAGCACGGGACTTGGCTCGGCCACAAGGTCAGAGGCTAAATGACTCGCCTACAATACATATTCTCCACTGAACAGTCTCCTGAGATTTTTCAGCTTTAAGTGTCTCTGTTCTCCATAGTGCAGCTTCAACAAGTGACCTATATCACTGGTTCCTAAGGTCATTTCAGTTGTTAATAGTAGAACAATTACTGTGGCTATTTTAATAAGAGATTAATGACACAGACTTCCTGTCCATATTTTGTTCTCTGTCACCATCCTCCCTCCACTGACATGCTCTCTCTTTCTTTCCTCTCTCAGGGAATGGTTTACTCGGCAGAATACATTAAGAAGAAACTGGAGCAGGAAATGATCCTGTCACAAGCTTTTGGAAGAGACTTGGTACATGACTCAGGATACATGACTGTGTAAAGAATGGCAGGCTCAATAATGAACCTTTTCTAGATTTTGTATTGACACCACTGCAGTGCTTTATTCAAGGCTACACTAACTGTGTAATGTTACCATAATCCTAGCCTTCGTGTATACAACAAGTTCGTTTTACAAACAGCAGTAGAGGCAGGTGGTTAAAGTGACTCTTCACTGTGGTTGTTAAAGTGTGCTGTTGTGAGTGTAATGACTCTGGCTGTCTCTCACAGAGCAAGGGCACCATGCACTATGGGCTGGTGATAGTCGGGCATTCTCTTGGTGCAGGCACTGCTGCTATCCTCTCCTTCCTGCTGAGACCTCAGTACCCTACACTTCACTGCTACTCTTATTCTCCACCTGGTGGCCTTCTTAGGTGAGTCAGTCTGTGTATGTTTATACAATATACAGAAAACTACTAGAATATTAGTCTTTTAGTTTGAGTACTTTGTTGAAAGTTATTCTATAGCCTTATAAAGCCTGGGTAACACAATGACATATACACCGATCAGCTACAACATTATGACCACTGACAGGTGAAGTGAATAACATTGATCATATTGGTACTATGTGGTGTTCTGCTGGAAAACCTTGGATTTTAACATCCGTGTTGATGAGACTTAGACACCCAAATAAACATTGTCCCAGAACAAGCACACTTTCTCATGCAAATGGCAATCCCAAATGTCAC
>OMNN01002676.1:34899-52478 GCA_900302755.1 Chromis chromis | reverse complement strand
GTTTTATAAACAGGAATGCGGTTTGTCCAGACTGTTCAGTTCATGTTGCTTAAACGACAAATCCTACCCTGGGACACTGAGGTAAATGGGTTAAAGGTAAAGCATGAACAAAAACACACCATCAGAGCAATTTAAAATGCTATATAATCACATGAAGATTATCCACAGGGAGGCTTATTTTTATAACATATCAGTTTGTGACTGAACAAATTACTTATTTTCAATGCATACGCTGAAAGGTCTGATGCTATGACTGCATAATATACACAATACAAAATGTTAAGTAATGTAAGATGCATGCTAAAAGACATTAAATGAGTAGCTGACCAGTGTGTTTGTCCAGAGCTGCGAGTTTGTCAGAATGGGACAGCAGACAGTCCCAGGTTCTTCCCGGTTCTTTGCTCAGACCACATTGAGCCCAGTGGAACTCGGGTTCTAGCCGACTTTCCCACACCGTCTCTCCATCTGTGCCATCCAGGGCCAACACAAACACACATGGCGAGGGCAGATCTGGAAAACACAGAGTTTACCTGAATTAAATTTAAAAAAAAAAAAAAAACATAATACAGAGCAGCTATATAGCGAGCAATCTAACACTTGTTTCCTCATAGTTAGATTTAAAATTAGAAACGCCTCATACCTCCACATGAATTGTTCTGAGTGACTTCTGTGCTTTTGAGGACAAACATGACATCCATCACCTTGTCGTCGCTTGCATGTTCAATAGCTAAGAAGTCATAGGTTGCTGTGGAGAAGGAGACAGGAGAAGCAGTTGGTCTCACATTTAAGACAATGCCAAAAGATTAAAAAAAAAACACAAAATTATACACACCTGCTTCAGAAAAACTCCTGTTCCACATAATAAGATACTGTGGTCTCACAGGACAGGGGAGGATGAAGGAGAAGGCAAACACTATAGTGAGGGCGATGAACAAGGACAGGAAGAAGACTGCAGTTCGCCAATGTTTGGAAAAATGCAGGCTGTCTTTACAGCTCTTCTTCTTCAGCTCTGTTGCCGTCTGTGGTGTTCCTGTCTCTGCCCCATCTTCTCCCCTCTTCAGGGGGTCGCCCTCAGTGGCATGCTCAGTGGACTCCATGGTTGCCTCAATGCATTACTGGCTCACAGATCTGCCTGACAGGAGGAGAGACATTTACTAAATGCTAAACACTTAAGTGATAAAAATCCTGCTAATTTACTGCAGAGTGAATACGCCTACCATATGTCCCAGTGTGGAGTGGATTACAAAATGTACAAGTCACCACACAATAACTGTCTGGCATTCACAGATATAGCACATGAAAAAATACTGGAGGCAGCAGTGTCTGTCAGTCCAGCTATTTCTGCTGCATCAACCTTTGTGGATCTCTGTCTATTCAGACGTGCCAGCTCTCACTCCAGAGATTTCTCAGCACAAAAACAACAAACCCGAAATAAACAGTCATCGTGGCTCAGGAAAGCACACCCTGTTGATTGTTCTGTTGCCACAGGCTTATTAGTCCAGTGTGAAACGGGGAGGAGACAATGGTTTGTCATAACTTTGTTACGTGAATACAGCAAACAGATGTGCTGTCAAATTTACTGAAATGTCGTGTAACGTTTATTCATGTAACACGTCTTCTCTGTTTAGCTTAATGTCGGATATGTTAGCAAGGTTAGGAATGAAAAGTTTGACATCTGGTTGGGTTAGTTTGCTAACTTGTTGAACGGAAGTCAGCTCCACAAAAACAGGACTAGCGTCAACGCTAGCATAAAAACACCTTCCATTTCGACTTAACTGAACAGTTTAGGCATATCAGATAAAAGTTTTTCTTACTTTTGACTCTCCACTGTCGTTTCTGGTCACTGGTGTGGCTAACAGAGGTAGCAGGCCTGACACACTTTCCCCAAGCTGCCTGTCAACCTTAGCTGCGTAAACATTTAAGAGGCAAGCCCACTAGGTGATTGGAATATGTGTATCCTGAGTTTGTCTCTCAGGTAGTGCTACGCTGAAAATGTATAGTCTCAACCGATATCAAAGCCGTAAAACACGACAATAGCCTTAACCTTAACGCTACCTAACTAAAACCTATATATAACTTGTAGTTAGGGGCGCTATTAGTCGGCAAAATACTGTAAAGAGCTAATGCCTGACAGGCTGAACTCAGGGCATATACCCGGTGAAAATTTACGATGGTCTGATTGGTCAATTCACTTACTCTCAAATGCTATGATTGGTCAGTTCCAGACGTACAGCCCTCCCTTTTACGGAACGGAGCTAACGAGGCCCTGTCGTCATGTCCGTAATATTAAACGGAAACTGGCGAGTTCACAAAACAGAGAAAAGCTGCGAGGGGGGATGCTCGGATAAATTAATATTCAAATAGTCCAACAAACTAACTAAGGAACTGTTTTCAGTTACTTAATTTTTATATAGCGCTACCGACGGAAGAGCCACAGAAATGTCTGCCCAAGCTCAAATGAGAGCTTTGCTCGACCAGCTCATGGGAACAGCGAGGGACGGTGAGTCTCCGTAGCATGCTAGCTGAGCTAACTAGCTAGCCAAGATGGAGCCACAGCTGAGGCTGGCTGGTGTTGGCGTGTGATGGACAGACCTGCATGAATGGATGTACCGCAGAGGGCTGTGTAAGATACAGTATCATTAGATTTAAGCAGCCTGTACGGATTAATGTTAGGATATAATGTTTGCATCCACATTGGCTGATTGTGTTTAATATACGGTTTTAATTTCGCTTGAACACTTTTAGCGCTAGCTGAATATTAGCTAGTAGCTAAGTTGGCTAATGCTAGCATTATGTTTATTGTGAAGTTCTGGAGCAGTCAGGCGCCATGCTACTGAGCGTCGGTCGATATACAACAAGTTATTCCTTGCACTTTTTAATTGATTTTAACACTACTGAGTTAAATTCATTATATTTTTAGTTGACACACTTTTAACGCTCAAATGGGCTTGACGTTGTATTAGGCCTATTATTAGCGTTAAATGCCGCATTAACAGCCTGCTAAATGAACCGTGTTCTTCAGCTGGTACTCTGGATGAGAGGAAATAGTCAAGGTCAGGCCCAGCACACATAATTTTACCAAATTGTCACTCCACAGATATGATTTGAAAAATGTATTTCACATTTAAAGTTAAAGTGCCAAGCAGAAAAATGCCCCTTGTCATAGTTTCGGTTTAAAGCTTTGGAAATAATCATTGGACCACCTGTTGTAGTGTGTGTTTGTTCTTTTTACAAAGTCTACACAACAGTCCTTTTGACATTGGTCATTTTGTGTAATTTTATAATATTGTTTAAATAACTACAGCATCTTCTATGAGACGGGTAAAAAGTAATAATCAGATACTTGCAGTAATATTTCAAAAGATGACACATTGATACTGTAAAATGTACAAAGTTCACACTGAATGGCAAAAACATTTATGGAATCACTGTTATTTTGTCCATAAGCTGGAAATATAAAGTTTCCTGCATTATCCTAACTAAATTATTACTCAGGATATATATTGGTACTTAACCAAGAGGGATACAGTGAGAGAATAATTTCTAACTGGCATAGAATCAGTGAAACACCTGCCCATTACAACCTTATGTATGTATGTAGGGCTCCACTAAGAACCACAAAGGAAGAGGCAGAAAATAGTAGTCACAGTAATCTAATGATTATTTCCAAAGCTGTATTTTAAAGTATTACAACTAATGCATTGTCAGTAGTATTTTCAATGCTCTATTTGGTTTAAGGTGGGGCTAATCTTGCTACCTAAATACACTTTGATAGTTTATTTCATAACACTGCCTAATATCTTAAGTTAGTCATACATTCTGTGCATATAATGTTGCTCAGCTAAGTAACCTGTAACTGCAGCTGTCGGTAGGGAGTAAAAATAAATATTTGCCTCAGAAAATTTAAGAGAATGAGTATAAAGTTACACAAGGTAGAAATACTCAAGTAAAAAAATAAATCACACTTGATTTTAACAGTCTCAAGTAGTTAAGTGTTACAGTGCTATTGCTTTGTTTAATACAGTGATTATTTTCATTTTGTATTAGTTGTAATATAAAAATGGTTTTAATACAACTTGTATCATAGCTTAAAGCCATTTGGATACAAACATTACTTGGTAAATCAGCTGTCAGCTCTGATTGTTGTGGGCAGAAAATGGCAGCTTAATCGCCCTGCCATTTTATAAATCAGAGTTTCATTCTGACAGTTGTTTTTGAATATAATTGCAGCCCTGTGGATCATCTTTTAATAAGTTAATAATTCAGTCTGTACAGTAAGAGTGCATTTGTGTTGTGAGTTTGTGGGTGTATGTGTGATGAAATTGATATCAAATTCTTCCCATACATTTGTTGCATACAAACTGAACAATTGTGGCCCCTTTATTTTATTCATTAAGGTTCAGTGTATCTTTGCCAGCCTACATCAATCTGCAAAGGAGTTGCAGAAAAGCCTCATGTTCATCGAGCCGTGAGTCACACATAATTTTTAAAGCTGTTATGATGAATATCCAAACAATTTGTTTGCCTTCCGGAAGTTATTGTAGCCATTTTTTTAATCACACGAATGGTTAAATCTTCAGTGGCACTAGAATTACAATTTGGAGTAGTATTATGCAGCTTGAGCTAAGACGTCTGGTCGCGTTGAATCCAAACGAGCAGTTTTCCATTACACGTCTGTTTTCAGAAGGCAATTTTAGCAATCAGTCCACTCAAAAACTTTTCACACATCATTTACACTCTGACTTGTGTATGACTCCCAACTTCTTACTACAGGTATGGGCAAGAAAACTGTTCCCATTTATACTTTTCTACAGCGGGTTTAAAATTCTGCAGCTGAGGTCTTGAAGATGCAGAAGGGTACAGTATGTGGTGCAGATCGCAGTGTGTATAAACTAAATCTTTTTTTCTTGGATTTATTTTGCTTTTTTTTTGTTTTGTATTTTCTTTTAATGTTTCATGTTTGTAAAAGGCTTGGCTGGTACATTTGTATGAAACTTTAAAAATTCTATTAATAGTTTTAATAGTCATCTTTCATGCATTTAATTAAAATGTAATGAAAATGCTACAAAATTAAAGCAGTTCTTTTAACACTACAACACTGAAACACCTATCTTGTAGTATCTTTTACATTGTGTTGTACTCCTCTTAGCCCAGTCCTTCGATGCTCCACATTTATAAAGTGGACATTGAGCCTCATAACAAGTTAAACTGAGTTGAACCTCTAACAGTTTTGCATTTTTATTGAGGCTTGGGTAAGGTAAGCACCAAGAATTATTGCAAGTATCACACACATCTATAGCCACGAAAGGCGCAAATACTCAATGTGAACTGTAATTTTACATTATTGAAGTTAAATGAAAACTTTCAATCAGCAGTATAATTGTTTTTTACTCACTTACGTGGGCACAAAATCTTTAAATGCAATATTGGCGACACACATTTGCCAAATAAATGTAATGTTATTACCATAATATAAATTAAAGCACTGGTTACTTCGCCCCTGTTACCAAGTATGTGAGGTCATTCTCACTGGTTATTTTTTTGGACTGTTTCAGGAGATGAGACACGGCAGAGGGTCAAGTTCACTGATGAGCGAGTCTGCAAAAGTCACCTTCTCAACTGCTGTCCACATGACATCCTGTCTGGAACTGTAAGTGGCCTACATTTAAGCTCTGACCATCTAAAAATGGTTGCAGTGTCATGTTGAAAGCTTTAAAACCACATTTGATCCTTAACAGGATACCACCACCCTCATCAGTTAAATACTGGAAAGAAGAAGAAGCAAAACTGAATATGTATTATGAGATAACCAATACTATGCGATGTAATGTATTTCTATTTAAGTTTCTGCAGTTTTACTCATGTCTGCCTTTGTCTTGGTCACAGCGTATGGACCTGGGCGAGTGCACAAAGATCCATGACCTGGCACTACGAGCAGATTATGAAATTGCCTCCAAGGAGAGAGATCTTTTCTTTGAGCTTGATGTAAGTAATATCCTCCTATAAATGATATAGGTGTGCTTATTGTAAATTGTTAGCTACCATAATAAAATGCAGATTAACTGTTAGTGTAAGGCAAAGGGATGGCTGACTTTGTTAGAGATATACACTTTATAATGCTTTAAATGTTAAACCTGAGCAGTTAGGAGCAAGTAGCTGCTATTTCAGCTCAAATATTTAAGAGTCTGGGTGTTTAAAATACAACAGTTCAGTGAGAACATTCAACACAAGGTTGCAGTTCTGATAAAAGCTCCATGATACGTTGGTTTCTAACATTCATAAGCATCTGAGTCAGATATACAAATCTTGTTTCATTATTTACTCACTCCTAAAGGCGGTGGATCACCTGGAGTCATTCATTGCTGACTGTGATCGAAGGACAGAACTAGCCAAGAAGCGCCTGGCTGAGACCCAAGAAGAAATCAGTGCTGAGGTGGCAGCAAAGGTAAATCACAACAGCTTAATACAAGCTGTAAATCCTGGATCTTTACCTTTTTAATGCAGTGTTCACTTTCCCCTATTAGTGTGCTTTGGGCTATACGGAACCTGATGTGAACTCTGTTGCTGTATTGTAGGCAGAGAAGGTGCACGAGCTGAATGAGGAAATAGGAAAACTCCTGGCCAAGGCTGAGCAGCTCGGAGCAGAAGGCAACGTGGACGAGGCTCAGAAGGTCCTGCAGGAAGTGGAGAAGGTCCGCACTAGGAAGAAGGATGCAGAGGTGAGGAAGGAGAGCTTGGGAGCCACTTCAAGCTTAGTGGAATATGGTGCTTTTACTATAATACTTTCATCTGCTGAGCCCTCAAGGTCTTTATTCACCTTTTGCCTCATCAGGAAGAATACAGAAACTCCATGCCGGCCTCCAGCTTCCAGCAACAGAAGCTTCGGGTGTGTGAGGTGTGCTCTGCTTACCTGGGTCTCCATGACAATGATCGTCGTTTGGCCGACCATTTTGGTGGGAAGCTTCATCTGGGCTTCATCCAGATCAGAGAGAAGCTGGACCAGCTAAAGGTATGCAACAGCCTGTCACATCCCAAGATAAAAATGCTGGACGATAAACTGTCTACCTCTCACTGAGCACCGTCTTTTTATTTTAAACAGAAAACTGTGGTGGACAAGCAAGAGAAGAGAAACCAGGAGCGCTTAAAGAGACGAGAAGAGAGGGAGAAGGAGGAAAGGATGAGGAAGAGGTGAGTGAAGACATTTAAAATCCTGGTGACATTTATGGAAGTTTGATTGTTGTAACAAATGCATATTTAACTGTTCAACTATGTGGTTGTCATCTGCTTGTTTTATAGGACCAGATCACGGAGCAGAGAACATAGAAGGTGAGGAAGTGGCTTCATCCATCTAGTTAGTCTGTATTTGGTGT
This sequence comes from Chromis chromis, assembly GCA_900302755.1. Taxonomy (NCBI): domain Eukaryota; kingdom Metazoa; phylum Chordata; class Actinopteri; family Pomacentridae; genus Chromis; species Chromis chromis. Next base: position 45,108 of record OMNN01002676.1, on the reverse strand, counting down.
ACTATTTTAAATCAGTCAGGGTTGCTCTGCTCAAATGGGCTTTGAGATTAATTATATACTTAGAAAGTGTCATCTGTTATTTTTGTCAGGTCCCGTTCTCGCGACCGTAGAAGGAGGCGCTCACGCTCTTCTTCACGAGACAGGCGCCGTTCTCGCTCACGCTCCAGGGAGAGGAGGAGGCGGCATCGCAGCCGTTCTCGCTCACGCAGCCGAGGACACCGTCACAGCCACGAGCAGAGCTCCAGACACAAGTAATTACAGCTTACATGTTTCACACCAAACCCCAACAGTGTTTTACGTTTAAGAAGCTGCTACAGAGCGTTTTGTCAGGACTTGTATGTTGGGTTTTTAATTATTTTCCAGAGAAAATGCTTATGCTGCCAGGTTTAGGTTTGCCCCTGTGTGTTTAGACAGTTGAAAAAGTGAAAGCTGACAGGCATGTTGTGAGAAGATTGATTGTAGACAACTCAGTAAGGTTTGTGTAGGATGTTAATAATTTATTGCTTCACCTAACTACTGCTGGTTAATACATTATTACACTGCTCGGCAGTCGTTGTATTTAAATGCTCATAATGGTACTTGGGCAGAGCTTTTTCTGTTGTTTTGGCAGAAGCTAGAAGTGTAATCTTTTTTGGTTGTTAGGATTTTGCCCACACACGCCTCATAATCCTAAATAAACCCTTCAGGCTTTTGAGATTCTGTTTCCACTTGAAGCTTGTAATTTGCCTGCTTACAAATACACTCCTGTTGTCTACCCCTTTCTATTGTACTCATATGTTTGTGTTATTTCGCTGAATATGTTGTTTGATTTTTGTAATGCAGGTCATCTAGGGACCGAGAGCGCTCGTCCAGAGACCGGTCACGGGAGCGAGACAGGAGGGACGGCATGAACGGCAGGTCGGACTCCCGCCGAGCAGACGACAGGGACATGGGGGACCTCTGAAGACCAAACTCCATCCACCACGACACACACAGCCTCCCCCCGTCTCTCTCACCTGTCTGTCCATTTATAATAACCTAATGTTACACACAGTCCTTGCCTTGATCCCTCTGTTCTCCCGCCTGCCTCCTTTCTTTGCTTTAATCGTCAATGCAGCCGATCCAGAGTCTACACATAACTGAAATATTGTATGGAGTCACTTTTCTAGTATCCAGATCCATCAGATTGCTTTTGGATTATGGAGGTTGGTTATGATCAGTATTGGAGTGTACTGTAATACCCACATTTGTAATTTGGTGGCTGTCTGTATCCAGTCCATCCCATGTCTTGTTATAAACTTCCCTTACAAGAAGCCCAATAGTCAACGCAAATACAAGCTGGTCTGCTGGACTGGAGCATAAAATGTAACTGATCCATATTCTTTTATTATTAACTGATGGTCTTTTGATAAAGAGTTTGTCTGTAAATATCTTTTGCGCCTACTGATTGTCATGGTCTGAAAAGCCTTGTCCTATCAAGTAGTTTTTCTCCCCTCTCCCTCTGAAGATTTCTTTTCGCTGTCTCATGGTAAAGTGCAGATCTCGAATGTCCACATAATTGTCTCCAGTACATCGTTTTCTAAACGCCCACTTAAAGTTTTAGGGATTCCAATTTAAAACACAAAGGTTTTAAAGTTTCTAGTGTTAGCATCAAACTTAAGTCTCCTATTGTCCTTTTTTTTTCTAATCAGGTTTTATTTTATGCTTCCAGTAGTGAAGGGAATCTATCTGGTCGAGAGTTTGGCCAGTATAAGTAAATGATTGTTAAGAATTGTATTGGTGGTAAGTCTCTTGTTTTATAATTTGTTTTCTCTTTTGATTTAATTTTATTTAACGTAAAGAATGGTATGTTCAGAATTAGTGTTGGCATGTGAAGCAGTAGGTTCAGACACAAGACATTGGAAATTCAATGTAAGTTGTTCGCACCTTTGAACGAAGTCATGAATCCAAATTTTGGCCCAACTTTGACTAGTACGACTAGAGTTATCATTAAATGCAGATTTTAATGGATGCACTGCTTTACCTAATGTGTGAAGTCATATCTGTTTATGTTCTGCTGGAACTCTTTCTTTAAAGTCTCAATTAAAAAAAACAAATCCCACCATTTGAATCTTTATTGTCTGCTGGCTTTTTCTTGCCAAGGTCGTGTCATTGTCGAAGCATGTTAATCGTGATTAGACAAGTATATTACAAAGATAAATACATTTAAGTTAGTCTAACTACCAGGTAAGAATGAGACAGAAGAGAACTATTCACATTGAAATGAACATGCATTACAAATAGGGCACTTCAGTGTTAAAATATTTAATTTGCACAGCGCCTGCTTTCATTAGAAGCTTAAATTTCTTATTTGCTGCCAAATGCTTTGATTTTAACATGAAGTAATTATGTCACAACAGCCATATGACATAATTACTAGTCGCTGTCACATTAGCTCTCTGGTAAATATAATGAATAATTCAAGAGTTCACTCTTAAGTGACAGCTGTACCAGAACAACACAATCCTTCATCCGACACCCTTCACGATGTTGATGCTGCAGCTCACAATGTGCTGCTCTCCAGTTTCAGATCAACCTTCATTTTCTGTTTCTCCATCACTGCCTCCAGCTCTGTGGCTCTTCTGGCATCCTGTAGAAAGAACAAGCAAATCAAGACAGATGAGGGTAAGGCTCAGCATGGTTAATACCACGAGTGTGTGTGGTAATAAAATGCTGTTTGCAAAGGTTTAAAAAGTTCTCGTGTCACTAAGTTCAAAGCCAGATACTTCAGAGTAAACTATTTCGTTTACACCACTGCTGCTATCCAGCACATTTTAACAGTAATAAAAAGCAATTCACAAAATGACTATATAAATTTACATCAGTATGATGGTAAGAAAATCGTAAAGTTTATACATGCAAAACAAATGAATATCCAACAGTTACGCCACTGTTTCTGACACTATGGCTGTGGATTGTTTCCCAGTCATTAGGGTGTATTTTCAAGACAATAACATGAAATAGTTAGAGAATCAGGTAGTGTATATACATGATTCTACATACATGAAACATATTGTTAGCCTCAGCATAATTACCTAAGTCATACTTTGGCCAAATTGTGATATCTTCTTAACTCTACTCTCCTAACGCTGCTGATTGACCGTGTATTATTGCCTATGTCCTCAGCCTATCAGAATGCTTGTTACATTCCAAAATCACTATCTGCCAAAGTCATCTCTTTGACTTAGGCATGTTTGGCCCTACACAAAGATGGCTTTTCTGAAAACCTTAAAATATGACTTAGGCAATTATGCTATGAGGCTGACTAGATGCCCAAATAATGCACAAAAATAATATAATTCTGGACACAACCAGAAGTTAAGTTGGATTGAAACCTTTATTCTATTTGTCAAAAGGCAAAAAAGGGGAATTTCACAACTGTTTTTACATATAAAATAGAATAAAGGTTTCACTAATCATAGACTAAATTTAATAGGGTCTTTATCCTCCTTATGAAAAATGTAGATTCTAAAAGTCTATAGATAGTGGTTGGAACTGGACCTGATCTACATGCAAAAATAATGCATTTTCGCAAATAGAATAAAGGTCTCACAAATTTGAAAGTAGATTTCAGACATCATTAAGGGTCTACCTAAAATGTGTAACATTATGGAACATTAACATGTACAGAAAGGAGGAAACTAGTCCTTCAGCGCTGTAAGTTAAAGATCCCATATTGTGCCTCTTTTCATGAATCAAACCCTCACATGTCTCAACAGTGTGTCTTTCGGCTCTCCAGCTCAGAATACTTCAAAAATGGTTCATTTCACTATGATTGTATAACTCCTAGTTTTGAGGCTGTTTTGCTCTGAAACCAATGAGCTGAACTGCTATTGCTTAGTTATTTGTTATGTAACACGTAAGTCAAATTCTTATTAGTTTGTAAAGCTGGGAGGCTAACTAGTTGTGGGCAGGGCTTGAGAAATGCCAAAAGTGAATGTCTTCTTATGTCAACAGGTTTTATTTTATGACTCCAAGTTTATAACAACCACAGAACACATTAAAAACAAATTTCCACCCTATGAGACCTTTAAGTTTCACTTAACCTTTTCCCTAGCAGCCAAATCAGAATCTATTGTGTGAGTTGTGTGAAAAACTTTTGCAACAGTAAAACATTGATTACACTTACAACTGAGCCTTTAAGTCCTGAAATCTCTGTGCACACTGGCTTTATTCATTACTTGAGTACCAGTCAAATATTTTTATGCTTATCCAATAGTTTTGCCATTGATGACTTTGATTATGAACACCAGGGAAATAAGATGCAGCTTTAAAGATGCTACAACGCTCCTTTAATGTACCTCTAGCAGTGCTTTCTGCACAGTGAGCTGACTGTACACTCTGGCTCCCTCCTCTGGAATCACAGCTCTCAGCTCCTCCTTGTTGAGGGAGAAGAGCTGGGCTCCTGTCAGCACACCCAGACATGACACCGTCCTAAAGGGACATAAAACACAAGTGATTAAAAAAAAGCCAGTAAAATAAATACTCAAGCTGGAGTGGCTTCAGTCATCCTCCTAATGAATAAACACAAGTGTACAGACAGCACCGTGTAACTAAACTGAAATGTGGTTCGTCTGGTCTGTTGTCAGGAGTCGTGATGTCACTCACGGTTCGCTGAAGCCCTTCCCTCGGAGCCACCGAGCCACTTCCTCTGGAGGGGAGTGATAGTCCAGAGGGACGGAGGTGTCAGAGGAGCGAGGGATGACAAGGGGTTTGTTCAGACTGGCCTTTCCATTGGTCAGCCGCTGGAGCAGCTCGTCATTCACCTGCATGACTGAAAACATTGAAGGTGATAGAAATGAAGGTGATATTTAGGAAAAATCACACAACTGTTGGGCTTCAAACAACTGAAGACAGTCATTCAGTTCCCAAACGACTGCATAATTATGTGCAAAATCTAGCTTTTTATTGAAATGTTGAAACTTCAGCATAGTGTGGGACATCCTGCCTCATAAAAAAGTTTTGTACCTTTATCTGTTTCCTCTGCAGCTGCCATGTGTTGGTTATACCCTGGTAAGCTGCGAGGTCTCATGGGGGACTCCGGGGGGACCCTGGGCAGAGCAGGAGGGCTGGGTGGGACTGCAGAGAAAGTCTTGGCGACGGGAGGCGGAGCTGGAGCCTGCAGGAATGTGGAGTGGAGAGACAATAATGCTGGAATTCACTGTGGAATGTACAAGGTGAGAGCATACCTGTGTGTTTGTGTGATTCCTGTGTGTCTGTGTGTGTTTTTATGTCTCACAGGTGGGGGTCTGTGGGCAACGGGGCTTTCTATGTGAGCCACGGGCTCCAGGATGTTGAAGGGGACAAAGCCGATCTGGTTGAACCGATTGCGACACTTCCACCAGCGCTTGGATGATTCAATCACCTGTCAGATGGAGGAGTCAGAATGCATCAACAACTGGCAATAGCCTTTCTAGAGTATCACCATTACAGCTGATCACAAATGCATAAAGAAGCTTCATGATGAGCTCCTGAATGCACCATTTACATGTTTTTCTGTGTCGTTTTAGATGAATTACTTGACTTTATCACCTCAAGTGTCTCTCCCTGTTGCACTGAAAGCTCACTGCTGTTCCTGGCTATGAAGTCGTAACTGCAGCTGTAGAGTCTGTCAGGCTCCGGTGCATCTCTGAGACAGAAGGAAACACAGGAGACACAGTTTTCATACAGTCGAGGTAAATGACAGCAGCAGCTAATTGATTTTCTTCATAAAGAGGACCTACATTTTATCCATGTGGATATCTGGAAGGCTGATGGGCTGATGGGCAGGTGGCTGTTGCTGTAGGAAAATGATATTCATGAATATAGAGAATACAAAAATGCATAAGTAGTGTAGATAAATAGGTGAGTGGACAATATACATTGTGTTAGGGAGTAACAACACACAAGTTTGATAAACATACACACAGTCTGCTGTCAAAGAGCTTTTGGCAACAGGCCAAGGGGTGAAAGATGAGTTTGAATATCCTTTATTTATCAGAAAAATCCTATTAAATGGGTCAAATTATGCAAAAAACTGTTTTTCATTGCTTTTGAATATAATAATGTGTCCCCTCTGTGTCTAGTGACCCACAAAATATAAGAAAACCCCATCCCCTTGTTTTTGTCTTGTCTCCATTAAACATAAAATCCGTCTTTACATAAATTTTTACAGCCTGTTGTGAAGGATAAACATCACTCCTAACTGGCTCCTCAGAGCTCCTGTATGCCACTGACAGAACAGAGCAGGGTGCACTTCATTATCTAGGCTACCATACTACTGTATATAGTATGCCAGAAGAAAAATAAGTATGTCTTAATACATACATACATGTTCTTCTACATGCGGTCGAATTTGAACTCCAACAAGCCAGCCTGCTTTTCTGGTCATTCTGTTGCACAATCAACTGCCCAGTAGACAGTATGTCAATATGTTGCATACAACATAGTGTCTTGCGCAAGTATAAACAAGCTTGAGCAACCAAGAGCGAACAGACAGGTCACAGCTCATCTCACACTACAGCTCGTAACGGATATACAGCATGAGCAAGATTAAGGTGCAATATTACCATAACATAGGACGACCCAATTGTACGCATGCAACTGTATATACTTTGTAAGGGTGGCGGTAGTACTGAAAGTGAAAAGACAAAAATATGCGACAAGAAATGCAGCCAGAGAAAAGTATGTCTGTGGTCCTCCTCCTGAAAGCTCAGTTAGATGTAAAGCTGCAGACACTGAAACTACCAGTTTGTAACAGGGTTAAAAACCAGGGTAATTATAGACATGGTGGAAATAACGCTCTGTACATTCTGTGGACATTTGAGATTTACATTAATTTGCTAAAAGGGGTATAATACGGGACCTTTAAAATCTGGCATTAAAATTCACTAACAGACACTCTTAAAACAGAAAAACGCCCTTAAAATGTTATACTTGCCAAAACCAACACAAAATGGTGAGGGTTAACCCTAACCCTAACCCTACAAAACCTGAAGCCCTAAACATCGGAAAGAAAGTGTGACGATTAGGTTGCTGGACTTGGAGAACAAACATATTTAAAAACACACCCCAAATCCAAAATTTCTGTTGCTACATGTTAAACTCATTTCACTAGAACTCTACAGCAAATGAGGACAAGGAAAATGTATTATGAAGACAGTCTTCATTTTAAAAAGATCTATAATCCTTCAAGGACAGTACCTATGTGACAACTGTGACGTGAGCTGGAACTACAAAGGAAAGTTCACCTCCAGTCTTTACACACTCATATTCTGAGCTCTCATCTCTATTGACACACAATGGAGCGAGTTCCAACTCATATCTTACGCAGGTATTCCATACCTCTTGTTGTACTCGGAGGGCTTCATGTTTGTGCTGTGACTCGACCGGATCCTCCCAAACCTGCCCGTCTGCCCTCGAGGCTTCCGGCTTCCAGCCGCTCAGGAACACAGGAGTGTACGGAGCTACAGGTCCTCTTTGCTGAGAGCTGAGAGAGCAGAGGAAGTCACTGTCTCAGTCCTGACTGCAAGGGGATCTTTTTTACAAGTGCAACCAAAACTATGGTTACTTTTAACAAGATTCCATCCAGGTTTTTTGGACATCAATACCAATTAATACATTTTGTTTTTCAAGTTCTTACTTATTATGTTAACACTGCACCATTTCAAAAACACATTAATTGTTATTACACCAAAATTTCCTATTAAAGATGGTGAGCAGGTGATCACAAAATAAAGCAAATAAAACTTAATTGTAGGTTTTATTCTTTCATGCAGCTGTGATCAGTTTAGAATCTCCATCATTTAAGAGATTAATGTTCAATACATATAACATTTAATAATATACATCTATCAGCTTCATTTTCTTACTATGAGCATTCAATAAATCCCACAAGATACAACACAAATACCCTGAATATACCATTAAATATTGGGTGCATTATTAAAAATCTGCGGATAAACCAGACAAAATAAGGTAAAAACTGGATTTATTGTCTTACAAAGTGTAAAATATCACTGTTTCATTGCAGGTGACTATGTTTGGTGATTGCTGCAACTAACCGTGGAAGCGTCCAGTTGGGCCCCAGAGACGTCCACAGCTGCCTCTCCTCCTCGCTCAGGTTGCCTTGCAGCAGTGAAACAGCAGAGTTGGTCAGAGCAGGGCTGGACACTGAGGCTCCAAGAGCTGGTCCTCCTGTTGTTTTCACCATCTGCACACACCCAGATGAGACAAAATCCAAGTCAACACTACCAGATCTGCAGAAACGGGTCTGATATTCAAAAGTCACTACTAAAGGGTCAGACAAAGTAAAGTCCACAAATCTTCAGTTGGAGCTCAGACACACATAAAAGCTTAATGGATGTATCTGTGTATAAAAGCACACAGAAAAGACACTGTCTCATGAGGCTGCGTGTTTCCACTCAGGTGTGCCAGTACACACAAATCAAACACACCCATTCCAGCCTTTGATTCTCTTGATGAGGACGATGATTCATAGCTGAATGGAAAATCCAGGTGTAGGCCTGTAAGGTCAAACATCAGCTGAGACACACCTAGAATTCCACATCAGATGCTTCACATTGTATTTGAGATTAAATAAATACTGCCTATATTAGAATTACATTTCTTCTGGTTCTGCTGACCCTGAAGACAAACAAGAGGAAATCGGCTTAACAAAAGGCCTTTCTTGAGGCACGAAATATAAATAAATAAATGTTACTTGTTCAAATCATTTTCTAATTTTGGTAGCACTTCACTGGATAGCATTTTTTAGGAACTGTATTTTTGCAGCTGGAACACCTGATTTAAAGCAGCAAACAGGAGAAACAGTGATGTGGCCCTTTAAATTTAGATCAAATGTTTGAGAAGTGAACACACGAACGCTGCCACACAAACCAGATCAAACAAATGTTGCATTTATCAAGTGTTTGGAGTTTCAATCAGGTCGCCTTAGAGGGAGCTGCCCTGTGTAAACACTGAATGAGACTTGTAGTTTCTGGCAACACCGCTGAGCTACACTTTCCATTATTTTGACATGACACATGCTTGCAGCTTTTTATTACATGTGTGTGCAGTCAGCTAGTTTTTAACTATCGCCTTCAGGTAAAGAATTAAAATAACCTCTCCTACTTAACTGTCACAGCAGCTTCCAGATATGATCATGAGACACTTGGGTGTATTTTAAGGTGTCCGTCAGGCCATAACAGACAAGACCTCATGGTTACAACAATAGCAACAACAGGTGCTGAGTTATGACACTGACCATATCAAGGGGTTTGAACACGTAGTGAACGAGCTCCTCTGATGAAGGATTGGTAATCGTTGATTTCAGATGAGCCTTTAAAGAGAAATAAATAGAGGAATTTAATTCAAAGCCAAGCAGGTTGAGCAAAAAGTAAACAATGAATGTGGCTTGAGTGAATACACACCAAAAGGCTGAAGCAATATTTGAATTTCTGGAAGATATCGATGAATTCCTCCTCTGGTGGGGGGCGAGCCTTTGCAGTAAGTAAATCCTCTGTTGTTCAGCAACATTATAACACAGAATATGAAAGTTATTGTGAGTTGTAGAAGCTGTGTCACTTAAACTGATGTTTCAGTGTGTTTTTTCCTTACCTTCAGCACTTTGCTTTTTGCTTTTCTTCTTCTTCTTCTTCCTCTGGTTCAGCACAGTCGCAGCCTCCGCCGTCTGCTGCAGTTTGGCCATGAAGTTCTCGATATCATCGAAGCAGTGATTGAGGATCCCCTGAGGAAAAAAAGCCAGTTTGGTTAAGCTGCTCTCACATGAAACCCATCCAGAGGTCACCGAAAAAGTCACAAAGGTGACGAGGAGGCGTACCACTTCTCTCTCTGCTCGCAGGAAGGAGATATCAGGCCCGCCACTCACGCCGTTTGCTGTTGTGAAAGAAGGGAGACGATTCAGTTCATCCATTTTCATTCATGATCCTGGTCTTCTCTGCCATTTGGAATTCCTTCCCCCTGAAACCCACCCCCCTCCCCTGACAAACACAAACACACAAAGCAATCTCTGTGCTCCTGGGAGCTTTCTACCTTAAATACCGATCACTTCTCCCCTTTCCTTCTCGACCTGTCAACCAGAATGCTGCATTCACACGGAAAAAAGAAGCCCTTTTTTCCTTCTTACCTCTGAGTGCGGGGTAAGGTGGAGGGTTGGGCGGCGGGGGGTTTGGAGCGTGAGCGATGGGGGGG
>OMNN01002676.1:9205-34879 GCA_900302755.1 Chromis chromis | reverse complement strand
TGGGGATTTCATAGGGGTCGAGCATCTCTCCGTCGCTGTGAGGGAGCCTGAAAGGGGCGAGGGGAGAGTTTCAACACTTCCTGCAGGTGGGAAGGTGATAACAGGCTTTCTTGTTGATGATGGCGTCGCTGCTCACTCAGCACCATCACAGGAAAACGCCCTTCAGTGAGGACGTATGAAGCCAAACACACATTTAAAGCCTCGTTATCAATCTGAGAGGCCTCAAATGGATGCAGCTTTGGAGGCCGGTTTCAACATGAGGAAATGTTTAATAAGTAAATCCATTTAACCAACACTGTTCTCTATTAGTAATATGGTGCCTCTGAAATCCAATCCCACAAGCCCTTATTCCACTATGAAAGTAAACAGCTTCATTGTGCTTACTCATGGTTCCACCCTGTGCTGCTCACAACTGCTTTACACAAATCAGCAAGCAATAAAACAGTTGTAAAAGCAACTGACAAGCATAGGGATCCCTTGAAGGCAAAAGTTTTGTATGTTTAAAAGCTCTTACACACACACATGCAAATACATCCTGGTGACAACTTCTCTGTAAATCATCAGCGTTCAAATCAGCATCTAAACACAAAGAAGTTAAACTCCCTCTGTCCTGTCTTACCACACGTGTGCCCCCTTCGATTTCTCAAAACAAGTAATCCAAATTTAGGCCCCGATCCTGCACAGCGCCGCCATCATCCCTCCTCTGCTCCCTCTACTTTCTGTCACAATGGCCTTGTTATCTCTATGTCACACCTTCTTAAGTTATGTAGAAACCGGTAAAACGAGTCTCCCTCTCTCTCTCTCTCTTTCTCTCTCTCTCAGCTGTTTACACTGTCCTCTCTCACCCAGACAGGTGGATGGTGACACAAGGCTGCTTTGACTCAGTGGAAAATGAGACCTAATGGCAGCAAAACGGGAGAAAATCAAAAAAGAGTGGAACGGGAGATGGGCCTGAATTATCATTCATTATCTATGTGGGCTTTTGTTGGGCTGCAGGTCTGTTATCATGTTGCTTTCCATCAATCTGCGAGTACAAACAGAGGGAATCACAGAGGGAAACACACCCTTAAATCCATGATAAGATTTGGAAATTATACACTTAAAATCTTGGACACAACATCAAATCAGGAGTTAGATTTCCTGAGCCTCATTTTGATGTTTTCCTCCAGAGCTCGTGACCCTGACATTCACCCCACCTGATGGCATCTGGGACCTTCTTGCTCTTGCTGGTGGACGAACCCGAAACCGCACGAGAGATGTCGTCACAGATCTGCTCTGCCTGCGAGAATCGGGAAGTGGCATCACTTGTAAAACCTGAACCATGACGACGATTCAAAGTGACTCACCACTCGGGAGTTCTACTGCACTCACCTTCACAATTTCACAGTTGAAGAAGTGGATGTCCGGCTTCTTCTGATCTGCACCCTGACAGACTAACAGCAGGAGGGATGGGAAGTGCTTTTCTGTGTTGATGGCGTTGCAGCGGTAGATGGATTTGAAAGTGTACCTCTCTAGTTCATCCTGCATGAGGAGATGAAACTGAAGGTTAATATGAATGCAAATATGAAAATTCATTTCATTTCATTCATTCTTTAACCACTTACAATCTACAGGCCTGTTGATCATTAAGAAGAAGAACTGAGGCATTGTACTTAAGTCTCAAGTTAGGAAAAGGTTCATTCAGTAAAAGTATAAAAGAATTACAAAAGTATTCTTAAAGTACCAAAAGTAAAAGTACACATTGTGCAGAAGACATGTTCCAGTGTCCTTACTGTGTTCACCACTTTAATGTTGAAGCTGAATTAACTGTAAATGGTAAATGGTCTGCACTTATATAGCGCTTTTCTACTTTAGTGGTACTCAAAGCGCTTTACAATGTGTTTCGCATTCACACATTCACACACCAATGGCGACAGAGCTTCCATGCAAGGTGCCTGCCTGCCATTGGGAGCAACTTGGGTTCAGCGTCTTGCCCAAGGACACTTTGGCATGTAGAGGAGCCGGGGATCGAACCGCCAACCTTGCAATGAGTCCTGAGCCCCAACTGCTTTATATAGTTTATCTTCTGGGTAGCTTGTGAATTTCCCCCGAGAATAATTTGAGTTTAATCTATTATATTTTAATTTTTTGTGTTATTAAAGTAAATCTGCAAATTAACTAGTAGCTAAACTTATCAAATAATGGTAGTAGTGGAGTAACAAGTACAACATCTGTTTCTAAATTATAGTGTTTTTCTGTTTTTGTCTATGCAAATCATTTTTTAAATGTAATTTTACAGTGTTGATTTTGTATTTGCATACACTTAAATAATGAAAGAGTGTCTACATTTGGATAGAGTTAACTTCAAGTTTGAATTACAGACATAAGTGAAGTACTGGAGATGTAATGAAGTTGCTTTAAGGTTACATAAAACCTTTGAGTCATAGAAATATTAAGAGATCAGGTTGGATTAGAAGCTGTAAATCTGGTACCTAGAACAGAAAGAAATGACTTCAGCATTACGCAATAATTTGGTGCTATGGCATCTGTCAAATAATATGTTGAATGAACAAGATTTTTGTAATCATTAAGGAATATTTCCATTTGACAGACAATAATCTATTGAGAAAATGATGAAACTGATGCCAATTGACTACATTTTGATCATGTGGGAAACATGAAAATCAAGTAAATTATAAAAAAGGATAATGTTTTCTGGGTGATAGAAGTATAAAGTGACAAAACAGAAAAGGAAATACTTAAATAAACCAAAAGCAACTTTAAAAGTGCTCAAGTAAATGTCTGTAGTCACTTTCCACCACTAATCTGCTCTAACCTGGCTCTGTATGTCTCGAAGATGGATGGCCTCCGTTCCAATATCCAGGTACATCTGTTGACTCCACAGCTTCTTATTCTGAGCCAGAGAGGAGAGACGAGCCTGGGCCTCCTCCACGCTCTGGACGTCTCCATCTTGGAGCGAGAACGTCAGGAGGTGCTGCGAATAACGAGGAAGTGAAGAAGCGAGGAAGTGAGGAGAAATGCATCTTAAAATATCACTCAGCCTCTCAGGAAATGGGAGCTAAGACTCACGGTGACAAGATGTCGCGTGACGTTTGTCATCCTGTGTCCACGGTATCGGCTGCTCTGGAGTGAGGGAGTGGAGATGTTTGAGTTAGAGCAGCTTTTCTATGAATATACAGCTGGAGGGAAGGAACAGAATAATTGTACTGTTCAAAAAAACATTTTAGGTGGGATTACAAAAGGTGTTGTAAAGGGAACTGTGATCTATTCACACATGTAGATGGCTCATGTGGTACTGATGGGAAGTAACTGGGTACATTTACTGACATTTGATCATTGACATTGACATTTGATTCTTGTACTTGAGTATTTCCATTTGATGCTACTTTATAGTTCCCTTCCACTACATTTCAGTAGTTTTTACTCCCTCTACTTGTTAATTAGTTCAATACTCAACAGTCTGGCAACTTTTCTATACGTTTAAGGTGAAGATTTTACATAATGGATACTATAACAAGCTTGTAAAGTGCAACAAATAGTTAAAACATTAAACCGGTGGCTTACAACCTTTTTGGCTTCTTATAAAAAGCAGTATGTGGTTGGGGCACATTTCAGATGTCTATGAGTTGTTAACAGCTTCACCAAATAGTGACTTAAACTTCTCATATGGTTTAATTTCACTATATCTCACCAAAAGTAATAGATTAGAGAGATAAAGTCCAAAAACTTGAAACAGGTTTATGTATCTGAATTTTGTTATTCTTCTTTCCTCTAACATTGATCATCTGATGAGCCCTCAGGTTGATCTGCTGTCCCTGTATAAAGTAGTTGAACAGTAACATGCTGCCGACACACTGAAGCTACAGTTTTCATGATGTCATATATAATAATACACCAGTCAGAGGGACCAAACCACTACTTTTACCTTAATACTTTAAGTATATTTTTTCTGTTCATACTTGTGTATTGTTATATGAGTAGGACTTTTAATGCAGGGTTCTTACTTGTAATGGAATATTTTAACATTGCTGTATTAGTAATTTTACTTAAATAAAGGATCTCAGTACTTCTTCCACCCAATGGGTTTGTTTTAGAGCTATTAGCGGTTTTAAACTTCGCTCGTCTTTCTCTAAACTAACAAGTCATAACCAGCGCCTGTGAAACCAACATCCTGATTCAAACTTGCCCTTCCCCTGTTTCATTCTATTTCAGCGCGTCTGAGCCTCAGATCTGGGATTATACTGTGTGACTGAGCCGCCCAACCAGTCTGTCTACAGTAGAATGAATCTCCCAGCTCAGTTTCTCTGCTCCTCCGTCAGACCGCCAGCACCAGAATCAACAGTATCAATGAGACATCTGGTACCAGTTACACTTTCTTGATCAAAAATATCATTAGTATGCATTTGTTTACACAGCCAGTGCCAAATTGGTGGGCTGCTGTCATACGTACACATTTCAAAATGAAAGACAGTGCAAGTGAGGAAAATAAGCATAGAAATTTTCACACATTATTATTAAGTGAAAAAGTGAAAATACTGTGTAAAATGTTGGATTAAAGAAAAAAACAGTAGCAAGAAATCAACCTTTTTAACACTTTATCCTGTTTATACCAAAGTCAATATAAATGAAAAACTATCTGGGAGAAAAAAAACGTCACGCTTCGTCACGCTTTAACAGTGGCTTTATGTTTTTAGTTTTATAACTTACTACAAATGTTTAATCAATAATTACCCAATTCTCTCCACTGTAGTTTCTGATCCAAAATTACCATCTAAATACGTTTAAAAACCAAATAGTCTTAAGTGTTAACAGTTCCAAGAACTACAGAGATGGATGATAAGAAATACAGAATTAACTTACCAAGGTCGAAGGGCTTCCGATGCTTTCCCCCTGATGTTACCGGCTGTGTGTGTGAGTTAATACTGACAGTAAAACCTGTTCTGAGTCTCAGTGTGTCTGCAGGTATCTCACTCTGTTCTCTTTGGTATTAAAGCTCTGACAAAGCAGAGGTGTGTCACCTTGTGCAGTCCCGCCCAGACTAGTACTACACCTTAGAGATAAAAATATTTATTCTCTCTCTCGCCTGTACACCTACACACTAACAAGTCTGCATATTTTGCACAGAGAAATGTTTGGGATAATTGTGCAGGGCTGTAGTTAAGAAAACTGAGGTCATGGCCTTTGTGTTTTTTCTAAGGATTGGGGTGAATTTACAATTTTATTTAATACTCATGGTGATTGATTCCAATATTTTGCATGTTTTTAACACAGATCCTTCAACTGAGGTACTAAGCTGCTATAGATCTTATCCAGTCTCCAGTGTCCAGTGGCATCTACTTTGCTGTGCTCGGGAGGCGACATTGGCACTTGTGGTGCCAGAAAACTGGGCAAACTGGTGAAGAAGGTCAGTGTGGTGAGGATTGAAGACGGAGAAGAGGACATGAAGGAAGTTGAAAGGTATCATGTACACACTTTCTTTTCCTCTCTATGATGAGTTTAGGCAGTTCAGCAGCATGTTTAGCCACAGACTAATCCATCCTGTTTCAAAACTTGAGGGAGGATCTTTTTGACATCACACTTCACAACACCACCCACTACCTCCAACATCTGCTGATTGACACTTACAACAATACACAACTTCCATTTACACAAGTATTGCACATGTATGTGTAGTACACCACACAGATATTGCATGTGTGTCATAGATACTGTACATATATATGCACCATACAGATAATGTACATGTTTATACCATGCATCAGATGATGCACATGCATATATACTATAACACCTGTCCTTTATATTTATATGTACTATACCACATATATTGTACTGATAATGCACATGTATACATACTAACATTGCACATACTACAGATAATACATCTTGAACACCCACAACGAATGTGCTACAAAAAAGTCAGCTTCCTTAAGAAAAAGAAACAAATCCTGACGAGTTTTCAGAACAGGTTTTTCTCTCTCTTCAGTGTCAGATTGCACCTTCCGTCACTGTTTAAGCCAAAGTGGACTAATGGAAGACGACCAAGGAGTACACGACTGTTGAAAGCAAATTATAAAAAGGCAAGACCGGAATTTGCCAAAATGCACACTGACAAGCCACAAAGCTTCAGGGAGAATGTCCTTTGGACAGATAAGACAAAACTGGAACTTTTTGGCAAGCCACGTCAGCTCTATGTTCACAGAAGCAAAAATGAAGCATACAGAGAAAAGAACACTGTACCTACTGTGAAACATGGAGGAGGCTCGGTTATGTTCTGGGGCTGCTTTGTTGCATCTGGCACAGGGTGTCTTGAATCTGTGCAGAGTACAATGAAATCTCAAGACTATCAAGGCAATCTGGAGTGAAATGTGCTGCCCAGTGTCAGAAAGCTTGGTCTCAGTTGCAGGTCATGGGTCCTCCAACAGGATAACGACCCAAAACACACAGCTAAAAATACCCAAGAACAGCTAAGAACAAAATATTTGACTATTCTGCAGTGGCCTTCTAGGAGCCCTGATCTAAATCTTATTGAACATCTGTGGAAGAAGCTGAAACATGCAGTCTGGAGAAGGCACCCTTCAAACCTGAGACAGCTGGAGCAGTTTGCTCACAAGGAGTGGGCCAAAACACCTGTCGACAGGTGCAGAAGTCTCATTGAGAGTTACAGAAACCACTTGATTGCAGTGATTGCCTCAAAATGTTGTGCAACAAAACATTAAGTCAAGGGTACCATAATTTTTGTACAGGCCAGTTTTATGAGTTTCAGATTCAGCTGAACCACAATTCAAAAGCAATGTCTGATTTTCTTTAGTTAATTTTCACTACATTTTTATTTATTGTTACTTTTGTCAGTTTCAAGTTATTTCAGTGACCATCGTGGGGTTTTCTTTCTTTAATGGAGGGGTCCACGTGTGTATATGTGTATGATAGGATACACGTATGTACTATATATACCCTACTATACGATACTATACTGTAGATATTGCACATCTAATCTATTTATACTGTACCACAGATACTACACATGTAGCCTAGACATACTATACCATTGATATTGCACATGTATACAAACAGAATTCAAGCACAGATCAATGTTTTTGTTTTTATTATTCATATGCACAGATGATGTCTAGAATGTGATGTATAGAAAATGGAAGGTTGGATCTTATGTGAAGGTATTTATGGAAATGTCTTTCTTTGATGCTAATTGCTGTGTCAATTTGAATGTTCCCTTCAGTGGAACAATAAAGGTGATCTTATCCTTTCTTATCTTATATTTTATTTAAATTGAATAATTTAATACTGTTGGGAAAATTCACTTTAGTTGTGTAAGATCTCTGCAGGGTAGTACATTAGACTATGGAAGTAACAGTTTATACAGTGTTCACACACATTTGGTCGGTGGGGTGAGATGGAAAGTGGGGTGTCACATTTCATAACAGAGCTTGATAGGCAGCAGACAGACCTCCCTTTTATTCTCCAATAGGGGAGATGCTGGGCGGAGACCAGTCAGGTGAAGCGGCGGCGACTTTACTGCTTGACTTTGGCTTGAGGACATTTGGAGAACTTTTCACAGAGTCTATACTGTTTGGTGCCACGAGGTATTTATCATTTATTCATAAAAGCATGCTGGTGTTTCCAAACGCCTTGGTTATACTGTAGTTTGTGAGTTTGGAGTGACAGTAGACTGTTTTATTTACCTCCAGAGCAGGCATACGTGGCACACGATGCGCACAGATCAGTGTTTGTATATGTGTGTGTGCAAGTGTGTGTGTGACCAGAAAAATGTCACAGCCAGATCAATGTGATTGGACACACTTTAAAATCTTTATGTGTGTGTGTATATAATATAAACACTGATGCTGTTACAATCAGTCAAGGACAGAGTGACACTATTGCATCAGCCTGAATTTTTTTTTACTTCCAATAAAGCGCGAAAACCGAGTGTTAATGATGATAAAGTCACTAGTTAAAATGGAGAATGTGGGAAATTGCCAAACAGGGAATTTGAACTTTTCATCAAACATAGTATTCAAAGTTTTATTTTATATCACATACGATCATTGCTACGGCTAAAACAACAAAAGATCTCTCCAGTTTCACTTTCTAAATGCGCATCTCCCTGGATCTACCTGGCATCATAGGGTCAGACGTGTCGGAAAATTAAAACTCAAAGACGTGTTCGACTCATGATGCGTTCAGGCTCATTCATGTGAATGTGAGAGCCGTCGGGACTCAACCGTTCGCCTCATTTACATACATTAAACTACAGAATCTGGCTGTCTGGTTTTTATTAGAACATTTAGGCAGTAGTGCAAAGTTATTAGGTAGATTTTTTTTAATGAGAACTGTTTATAAATTCAGTTTTAATGCACTTATTTCCATTGTCTGTTATTTTATATACATATTCCATTACACTTCATCTACAAATATTACACTTTTCCCTATAGACTTACTGGTTTTAGCGGATGGAATCACATCACCTCAGTTCTGGCTTCTCTCACTGGCTCCCTTTTAATTTTAGAATTGATTTTAAGATTTTACTGATGAACTTTAAAGCACATCTACATTGTAAATCATTTGAAGTTCATTCAGCTTAAAAACACAAGTTCCTCTGCTTATTAATTAGTTCAAAGACGTCTTATGGGTTATGAAATTGTGTTAAATTAACTCGACCTGATAAAACAAGTTCAATAAATGCAAGATATTACATTGAATCGACTAGTCACAATGACAGTTTCTAAGTTTAAAGAGGCTTTTCTTTACTTAACATTGAGAAACTTACAACCATGGTTTTTAAGCCATTTTTGATCAGAATCAGTACAAAGACAAACTATGAGGCTCCTCCTGATTACAGTGACATAAATTATAAGTCTAATTAAATTCAGTAGTAACCTTTATCTTGCTTTGATTAATATGAAAACAAACAACCACAACTTAATTTAAAAATGAAACATAGCAAGTTTCTCTCATGTCTGTCTTCTCAAATTACAATAAACAAGAGTCTCTGGGGAGTTTTGACTCTAACAGAGCATCCTGGGAAGTCTGCTTATGTGCTAGTTTTATTTCTTATAAACCTAATATAATGAGTTGAGTGAACTCTTAGCTATTCGTTTGACTCATCATTTTAGGTCAAAATGCCTCATGTTATAAGAACTCATGTTTTGTAAAGTTTGTAAAATGTTTGTAAAGTGGTCTGAAGATGAAAATGACACATTTTAGGTTCAATTAACTAGAAATTAGCAAAATGTATATATTTGCATTAAGTAAACTAGAAAAGAGTTGATTTGATTACATTCAGTGAAGATACACATGCTCGTATAGCCCTTCTGGCTGTTTTAAAGCCAAGCCATTATACCTCTGTCATCTATTGCCTTTGTTTAAATGCACTTTTGTTTAAGTACTTTGACAGCAAAGAAAACACCCAAGTTAAACTTCCTGTCTGTGTTTGCATACTTAGCCAATAAAGTTGTTTGATGAGTTGGTTGATTCTGATTCTGAATCTAAATGGCCTTTCAGCTTTGGATCAACCTGCTTTGAGCAGATAATTTTCTTCAAAAATCACATCTTTAAAACTTATTTTTATAGACTTGCTTTCATGTGATTTTTTTTTTTATTGTTCATTAAAGCTTTATATCAGTTTATTTATATTTGTTATGATTGACATTCACTTTATCTTAATTCCCCTTTGCTTAGTTTGGCCTTACTGCCTGGGGTTTGCCTTCTGATCATCGTGTTTTTGCTTTGTCTGTCAAATCACTTTGTAAACCCCTGTTTTATAAAGTTATTATAATCGTCTATGCTTTCAGGATCCAGCTTTGTTGTGGTCCGTGTCAGTGTTCAGATTTCGTGCAGCCCCTGAACGCGTCACGTAGTAGGTGTGGTGCTGGTGTTGCATCACGCGGAAGAAACAATCCCACGCACCACGACATCCGTGAACCGCTAAAGCGCGAGAATACGGTGGCGGGTAGAACACATGTGTCTGTTTTTATTTATACATTAGAGTTAATTAACGTTTAATTAACGCGTGTTATGTTAAAGTTAATGTGAATAACAGAAACAGGAGATTAGCTGCGCTCGCGACATGATTCACAGCAGAGTAACGGTTGAAGTCGCCGCCGCACGTGCTCGTTATCAGTGAGCGACGGATAAACGATTATCTCCGGTGTGTTCATCGTTTTATTTCTTCTACCTCCCCGTTAACGGCGTTTACCGGCACACAGGTCAGTTTGTTTTACCCAAAGTGTCCGTTCTCTGTGAGTCCAGACAAAGACAACCAGCCGAGGATGCGCTGTGACGTTGTGTACCCTCGGTTATTTGTGTCACTGCATGTACAAAGTGGTTTTAATGGACTTTATTCGGTTTAAGTGAAAATATAACTATAATGTGAAGTATATATTTGAGGAAATGTGCTAACTGGACCTTTCTCTAATCAGGGATTATTTTAAACCTGGGTTACAAAGCACTTAGTGTAAATCACCACCTGGTGACATAGCAGGGATGCTAGTTCCTCTGATGCTAGTTCCACACACACTCTGTCAACTAACGCAGCACAGGCACTCATATAAACAGAGAGTTAAAATACTAGAAAAAAACACATTTCAGTCTTAACTACTGCCTCCAAAATCAAATATTAGAATTAACACATTCTAAAGCAATTTCAAAGAAAATTTTACATACAAATATTACTAATAATGCAGTTTATTTTAAGCTTTTAAACAAGTGTACCTAATTAACAGAAGGTCCAAACAGACCACTAAAGAAAATCTGTGCTGGTTTCTGGAGTCTGCATCAGTTATAATGTCTGTGGCTCACCATGAATGCCACAGCTGACTAAAGTTGCAGTTATTAATTGATTTATCTATTAGTAGTCAACTATTCTGATAATCGTTTTAAGTAAATCAAGCAAAATTAAGTAAATCAGCCACAATCTTATTCCACCAGTGCAGTGTTGCACGTTCTACTTATTGTTTTCAGTTTCCTTTTGTTTTCTGTTGTCGTCTCTGTTTTTAGATGGCGAAAAGCACTCGCTCTGTTATTTTATTTATTGGTTTCACTCTTTATTCTCGTGGCAGTGGTGGACTAGTGGTTTGTGAAGCGAACTTGTAACTGGTGGGTTGCCGGTTTGAGTCCCCGGACTGGCAAGAGGTTGAAGTGGGAAAGTGAGAGCGACCGCTTGTCCCAGTCACCACCACTGTGGGCCCTTGAGCAAGGCCCTTAACCCCTGACTGCTCCCAGGGCGCTGCACCGCGGCAACCCACTGCTCCTGTATAGTTAAGGTTAACTTTGAATAGGATGGGTCAAATGCAGAGAAGGAATTTCCCCAAGGGGATCAATAATAGATTATTATCATTATTATTATTTACATATTTTAGTTCATTTAATCTGTCGTTTTTACTAAATTCTTAACTTTCTTATTTTGCTTTTATTAAATTTTGACTTGTATTTTGTCTTTTTATCTGTCCTTTATCACTTCTTTTTAAGTTATTGTCTTATCTTGCTTTTATATTCTGGAGGCTCTCTATGCCGCCTCCATGGTGAACTTGATGGCTTTCCTTTTTGCGACCCCCGTGATGCCAAGTAGCGTGTATACCCTGCACAGTGAGCGGCCAGCAAAGCCCTTCAGTGGGCTCGCAGCGTGCCTTCCAGCCTCTTCTTTAGCATTGCTCGACAAGCTCCTAGTACTTTGACCACTTCCGCTCATTCGCCTCCTCCATGCGATCCTCCCTGGGAACAGTCAGTTCTATCAGTAGCCCCTGCCTTGAAGATACTGATGAAAGCACAATGTCTGGCCTCAAGGAAGTTGTTGTAACAAACGAAATTATTCTGATAATCAGTTTCGCTCCTCCTCTAGGACTAAAGTGAATATCTTTCGATTATGGACAAAACAAGAAATTTTAGGACGTCATCTAGGACCACTGATCAACATTTTTCACAATTTTCTGACCTTTTGTAACCCAACCAATTCATAGATTGATTGAGAAAATACTCATCAGGTTAATTGACAATGAAAATAATCATTAGTTACTGCCCTAATTATAAAAAGACAGTCATCAGGATGTCTATATAGATAATCAGCCATATTCTTATTTCACCAGAGCAGTGTTGCATGTTCTACTTAATGTTTTGACAGTTTCTTTTGTTTCCCTTTTTGGTTTCAGATGGAGAAGCAGCCTTTGCCAACTGATGATGAGAAAACGGGCACAGCGGAGGCAGAGGTTGATGGCTACGCTGGTGAGGAGAGCCAGCAGGGCTCGTCGTCCACGCGAGCAGGATGGAACAGTAAAATAGAGTACTTTTTGGCTCAGGTGGGATTCAGCGTTGGGCTCGGCAATGTCTGGAGGTTTCCATATTTGTGCCACCAGAATGGAGGAGGTGAGTAACTATAACTTTTAATATTGTTTTTATCCTATACAGTATTTACTCAGATGGGAAAGTAGATGGTTGGAGTCATCTTCACACGATAGGCATTTGACAAAAGACTACCAATGCATGTAAATGTATTTCCTTCCAACTGTAACAGCTACTTATGAAACAATTGTGTTTGTGCGTCTGCATTCTTAGGATAAAAATCATCTAATATTAAACTCTGTAGGATAAATAAAACATGTTTTCAGTAGAACTGGTGTTGCAGGAAGCAGTAATCGGAGTTAAGAAATCCTGCTGGGGCGTGATTAAAAGGAACTCAGATGTGGTGCTCTGCTGCTGACTGAGTGTTGTTTACCTCTTCTCAGGTGCTTTTCTCCTGCTGTATGTGCTGCTGATGCTGGTTATGGGCATTCCCCTGTTCTTCCTGGAGCTGGCGGCGGGTCAAGCCATCCGACAGGGCAGCATCGGAGTGTGGAAGTACATCTCCCCGAGGCTCGCAGGCATCGGCTACTCCAGCTGTGTGGTAAGTTAGAAGCTGCTAAATGATTAACCGTCCTACTAATGCTGTTAGTTTGTTAAGAATATATGGTTGCTTTCTTTCCTAGTGTGATTTTGTATTGTCCATGAGCTGCACGTGTAGGACTATTATTAATTAACTGTGTTCGGAGAGGGCAATGATATGATATGATGAGATGTACCAGTTTTATTCCAAAAAATTACCATGTGCTAACAGCAGTACCATGAACTCCCATGGTGCATTGCAGCACGACTGTCCTGTCCTGTGACTGGTTCTGTGATCGCTACAATACGCTTACAAAAGAAATCCAATAGCATTGTTTTGTAGTAATAATAATTGGGCATTGCTTTACATTTGAATCAATGTGAGCTTTTCCATTTTAAGAGTTAATATAATTTTTTTTATATTGTAGCGATCGCAGAAGCGGTAGCAAGTACGGGACGGACTGTTGTGCTGCAATGCGTTATGGGAGTTCAGGGTTATTAATGTTGTCAGCACCATGAGTGAGGAGTGTAGCAGGGTTTATGGCTACCTGCCACTGATCGTGAATTGTGTGTTTGATCTGAGACGTGTACCTGAGTGGCAAAACTAAAGTAACCTGCCTCGGGACATGTGCTGAATAAACACAAACTCGGACTCAGATGACTTTCTTCCCTGGCGCTCTGTTCAATGTAATAATATGAAAGGTGATTATATTCAAAGTTTTTGGCGCCCCCTGGAGGCAAAGGCCCCCTTAGCATTTGCCTATACTGCCTTTTGGAAGGGCCGACCCTGGCTAACTACCAAGATACCGGCTGTAACTGTCTTTGGATTACTACCTTTAAAGGCTACTACTTTTTGTCTCTTGGATATCAGGATGCCGCTGTAACTGCAGAGAATAGCACTTGCTCTATTATTCTATTTATTGATTGATTTCTCTCTTTATTCACTTATTTACATATTTTAGTCTATTTAATATGTCGTTTATTACTTCATTTTTTATAATTTCCTATTTTGCTGTTATGAATTTGACTTGTAGTTTGGCTTTTTATCTGTCCTTTGTCACGTCCTTTTTTTTATTATGGTCTTATCTCGCTTTTATATTTTTACGGCTCCTGCCACTGGTGTTTCCTCATTGCATGTGTTTGTTTATGATGGTGTCAGTTCCTCAATCCATGTTTTATTGAGTCCTTCTTTTGTAACATGATGTTGGTGGGGCTGGGGGGGTGTTTGTGTATTGTACTATTGCCTTTTTATTCCTTTTTTCTGTAAAGCACTTCATGTTACATTTCATTCGTATGAAACATGCTGTATAAATAAAAACTGATTGATTTATTGATTCATAAATGAAATTAGCAAGGTTTTCCTTTAAAGCTTCATATAATTTTTAATTAGCCTGATAATCTTCTTCTTAAATGTTCTCAGGTTTGTTTCTTTGTGGCCCTCTACTACAATGTGATCCTTGCATGGAGTCTTTTCTATCTTGGGAACTCGTTCCAGTCCCCTTTACCTTGGGAACAGTGTCCAGAACACGGGAATGTAACAGGTAAACACACAGAGTTAAGGTTCAGAGCTCACAAGGTGTGGGCAGTTATCAAATTCTGAATTTATTTAACCATTTGTCACGTGTAAGACTAATAATTGATCCTGTTTTTCTTTTCCCTCCAGTAAAAGAATGTGAAAAGAGCTCCCCCACATCGTATTTCTGGTACCGTAAAGCTTTGGATATCACAGACTCAATTGATGAAACGGGCTCTTTCAACATTTACATCGTCTGCTGTCTGCTGGCAGCCTGGACTGTTGTGTGCCTGGGAATGTTCAAGGGCATCAAGTCCTCTGTCAAGGTACGTGTCGAATCTGTTGTGACTTCTGACTTTCAAATTGTTGATTTTTACTGTTACGGAAGATGTGCCATTTAAGGAAGTTTAAGAGTTAGTTTAAAATCATGCTGGGGCAGGGTTAGTGTGATTGTTGTAAAAGAGTATTACAAGTACCTTGACTGTAAGTTTTTGAATGTCATAGTGTTTACTTTGAGATTAGCTTGGTAAAAGGCTGAACATTAAATAACAGAAATGTGAAGAGAAGCTCATAGTTTGTCTTCCTGAAAATGACTGGCTTACTGACAAAACTACATCCTGTTCTCTTTGTGTGGACGTTCTCAGCTGGGTTAAATCCCTGTCATGTGTTGAGCTTAGATTTCAGGGTTAGTGTGGGTGAGAGAATCTGTGGAATGTGTGGCTTATGTGATAACCTGCTTCAAAACTAAGACCACATTAAGTGTTTTACATTTATATAAATGTTTTTTTTA
Organism: Chromis chromis; assembly: GCA_900302755.1. Lineage (NCBI taxonomy): Eukaryota > Metazoa > Chordata > Actinopteri > Pomacentridae > Chromis > Chromis chromis. The sequence continues at coordinate 19,706 of OMNN01002676.1, read as the reverse complement.
ATACTGTGTTGTGTTTTCCCTCACATATTAGCAAGTCCAGTCTCCGTAGAGCTATGTGGGATAATATACATTAACAACCTGGGGCAAAGCTTCTCATGAAGTTCTATATAGAATTACTCTGGTTTATAAGGCAAGTCCAAGTAAACATATCATGAGTAGAAGTTATGTTTTTTGTGCTAGTGTCAACATCAGAGAGAGAGAGCTTAAACCCACTCAAGCTGATAACAGACTTAAGCACATGCCGTATTGATTACAAGGGCCATATGTTCAGTTTGTAACAAGCAACAGGCTCATTACAAGAAACAATGACTTAACTGTGAAGATACAGGCTGTAGATTTCTTTGTATTACTGTCTGTCGAGGCTGTTTGTTACTGTGTTTTTCACACTTATGCCTTGAATAGAAGTATCCGGCTACAACGGTAGAGACGAACTGAAAGTGCAACCATTTTCACACTTCCTTGTGCACCTGTTTTGACATTTGATAAATGGTGTTTGCACAGTTGCCCAAGCATAATATTTTTTTTATGAACCTGCTAGTCTTGTTCTCAAACTTTAGTCCACTCTGTGGGGAAAATGTGTTAATATAGCATAATTGGTAGAATTCAACAGAGACCTAACTAAAAGGCAGTTTACCTAAGCATGCAAGAATATAAATCAGCAGTTTGAGGATAAGAGTTTATTGGAGCACATTTTTTATTTATTTATTTAACCTGGTCGGTCCCGTTGAGATACAATGACCTCTTTTCCAAGGGAAGCCTGGCCAAGACAGCAGCCTGAGAAACATTAAAGTTACAACAATTAAAAACAAATAACACATAAAAACACAAGTAAAATGCATACTGGTGTCACAACCTGGCTCAAAGTGTGTGACAAAAGAGGAAGACCACACATAGTCTGCAAATTAAGTAATATTTAATACAGAAAAATAAGTAAATACTACAGTAGATGTATGTTATCAGTCAATCCGTGTGTTTGTGTGAGTGAAAGGTGTGTGCAAATGTAGAAAATCAAAAAGGACAACAAAATGGCGAGGTCTCTCAGCAGGCCAGGGGAAGAGAGTGAGAAGCTCCTGCAGGCCTCTGAGGGCTTGTTCACACATACTGAAGTGAACCAAATGCAAATTTTTTGTGGACCAGAAAAAAAAGCCTTGTCCAACGTCTCAAAATCTAGTGCGCGCTAGTGGAACACTTGGTGATGCGAATCACGTCAAAACGTTAATTTCATTACAAGAAACAATGACTTAATTGGTCATGTGGATGTTGCCATGTGATACTCGAAGTTGTCACCGATTGGTCAAAATTCAAAGGCAGGAAGTGACTCAAGGAAGTAAACAAAACCAAGGCTATCATCAGTGAACAAGAGCCATTTGAGCCATCGAACACTCTGCATTGAGCTATTGTTTTTAAATATGGATGAAGAGATACTTAGTTTTCTCACCATACTCGCCGTAGCGAGCTAATTTCATACGCAAATTGCATACGCTCCGCTTCCGGATAGTGCGGTTGCTCCAAACAGTGGCCCGAGACCACCTCTTCAAGTGAACCAGTTGGTGCGCACCAACTAGTCCCTGTCCACACCAGCAAAAAAAAACAGACCAAAGAGAGAATCGATCTCGAGTGCGCACTAAACTGCCCTGTGTGAACACGCTCTACAACATAGATGAGGCCTTTAAGTCTGCAAAGTGGACAAACACAGACTCATGTCTAACAGCCAGCAGGAGGCTACTCATCTAGTTGCAAAAAGAAGTCTGAATGTATATAAGTCTATGAGAAAATTACTGTATTTCTCCCTTTAATTAAATACCTCTGCAAACATTTTCCTAATATATTTATGGTCTCAATCACTACTTTCAGACATTTTTGAATACAGCATAATGTTTATGTTGTAACTTGTGATCCCATTTAGAGAAAAACAGACAGTAAAGCAGGGTATTTCTAAGGCAGGTCTACCTTGTGATTGACAGGTAACTACTATATGAATATGAACTCCTCACCCGTTGTGTCCAGCTTCAAAAGGGCTGAAATCAAAACTCAAGGCTTCAAAACGCTAGTCCACAAGTCAGTGGGTCACGTCACAGTCGCTACTTCCATCTTTTATATGCAGTCTATGATCTGCCCCAGCATTAACCGGGAGCGTACCTATGTTCCCCGGGCCTTATGTTCCCCGCTTTGTATGGGACCGGAGAACAAAGGACCCTTTTTCTAAATAAGGGTCCTATGTTCCCCGCTTTGTATGTGACCGGGGAACATAGGACCCTTTTTAGGAAAAACAGGGAACATAGGACCCTTTTTTAGAAAAAGGGTCCGATGTTCCCCGCTTTTCCCCAAAAGGGTCCTATGTTCCCTGGTCGCAATGTATACTAGGGAACATAGGACCCTTTTTAGGAAAAACGGGGAACATAGGACCTGGGGAAAATAAGGATGACCCCCATTAACCCCAACAACTGCTGAGCTAACATACTAGTTGCTAGCGTTCAGGGTCCAGAGGCTGTGTTTTAATGGACAAAGTAGGCTGAAATTTGGTGGCTGGAAACAATATTGTAAAAACACTAAATGGAGATCTTTAGCAGAAGTTCCGGAGCAGGACCACACCTCAATCACTCCCCTTCCTGTTGTAAGTCTATACACACCACTCTGCCCTTCACACTTGGAACAACACACCATCGCTTAGCCATGTCTGAAAGTTTTAGAAAATTCTGACTTACCACGGACCTCTCGTCCATCAGCCCTCCAATGAAGGAACGTCCAACGCGGTTCCAGATCTCCTCAACGTCGATCAACCTAATCCACAACCAAGAAGATTGGTGTCACTCCACTCCAGAGAAGCCGACACACTTCTCTCGCCGAATCCGGAAGCGATAGGCGCGCTCCCACACTCGCGCCGGATCTTCTGGGGATGTCCCTCCACATGAAATCCGGACCGGACCGTCGTTGGTCTTCAGAAAACACTAGGAGAAAAAGGCATCACCTGCCATTGCGCTGACAACAAAAGTTGAACTATTTAAACTTCTGATAAACTTCTGGTGTTTTGATCACGTGATAAACCACAACAATCCTCCCGCCAGCAGACGTCCCGCTGTTCGCCGGAGCGTGACGTCACCAAGCTACCTGTAGCCCCGCCCAGTTTGAAAAAAATAAAAGGCAATTCTCCAGAGAAGCTAAATTACTCACAACGCACCCAGAAACATTCATGGCACTCCCACATTCCCGACAGATCTGGTGATATTTCCCCGCATGACATCTCTAACCAGATTCTGTGTCTTTAGAGAGCTTTAAGACTGACTGACTCTATGTCTGTGAAGGTTCTCAGTCATCCAGGTCATCCTCGTAGTTTCAGTCGTAGCATCTGGACTTGCTTGAGTTTGTCGACATTTCACCTCTCATCCAAGAGGCTTCATCAGTTCTAAACTGACTGGTTGGGAGCTCTGACTTACTCTAGTTCTCAACATGGCCCTCCATCTTGGAGACACAGGCGTCAAGATTCTTATATTCAGCTTGCCTCTGCTCACCTCCAACAATTCAATTAAGACACCTACTTTGGGTGTCACCACTAGTAGTTCAACGCATGGAACAAGCATGGATCATCGAGTCACCCAGTCACCACATGTACTGTCCACATTTCAAAGCAGATCTTCCGTCTTCAATCATCTTCAGTCTACAGCATCACAACCAGCTACCATTCCCAAGGCTACAAGGTGTTGAGATAAAGGAAAACCAGTGCTTCAATTACTAGGACAAACCATCTGCAACAGTCTTAACCTAGCCGGCTGCAGCACACCTCTGTGCAGATACCTGCACGCTTGCTTCTTCTGCAGCAGTGGTCACTCTTGACTGGCCTGCCCTCACAACCATTTCATATCATCCACATCAGTCAACTGGCTCCTTTTGACGTAAAGGATCAGTGACTCTACTGCAAGCTCCCTCCGGATGACAAGCTGCTCGCCCTATCTCAAAGGCCGTGTCCAGCCACCGATCTCGTTCTTTTGTCACTACCCAGTGCTCCTGATCATTGGTGAGGGTTGAATGTAGATTGACTGGTAAATTGAAAGCTTTGCCTTCTGGCTCAGCTTCCCCCTCACTACATGGTCCAGTACAACACCCACATTACTGCTGATGCATCAGGCTGCCTGTCCATCTCACTCTCTGTTCTTCCATCACTCGTGAACAAGATCCCAAGCAGCAGAAGCTGCTCCTGTCCCGGTTTTGGGGAGTTTCTTGGTCAATGATGGTTTGTAAGCCATAGGCACCCGAGTTCTCTCAGTTTCTTCAAAAACCTCTCCAGCCATCTTCAGCAGTATTCAAAATCTACCCCATCATTATTGCTGCCCTCTCGTAGAGCTACAAATGGCCAAGTAAAAATCAATTTTCGTTCTCAAAAATTGAAGCTACTCTCCTGCAATCATGCCTTTTTGTACCCCTCCTTTCCATCTTGCAACATAGCTACATTATCCAGCTCCATCTCATATTGCTCACCTCCATCTCCGCCTCAAAATACCCATGATACCTCTGCAACATAATTTATTATTTATGGTTATTTTCCACTGACATCTGTCCTCTTTACCCAGTGCATCAACATGTTCCAACCTCTAGCCCGCACTCTAGCAGGTCCTGACAGCATCCAGAATTCTAGTCTGTTCTCTGACCACTCCTTCCGAGGGGCCGAGGGGTTCGGCACCACCTAATCAAGGCCACAGGCCTTGAGTGTATCAGCTTCTCATCTGCTTAAACCCTCAGGACCTATGTTATGCCCACTCTTCATTCTTATGGAAGGTTTTTTTGGGGTCCGCCGGCCTGGGAGCCACAGCTGATCCCTGACTAAGTCTTTCCCCACTCTGCAACAACTTAACTCAGTCATCACCAACATAACGCTCATTTGCAGCCAATAAACAATCAAGCTTCAAATTGATGGTGTGGTCCCAGCTTGTGAATGTAGTATACCTCTTTATGTTGTTCATATGTCTATATATGAAAGAAGCCTCTTGTAATTTACAGTAGTGTTTGTTTCATCTTTATGAACAACTTAAATGTATTCATAGGACTCTTTGCATTTTTTCAGTGTACTTGTTATTGACACTAAAAATCTGGACATGCTACATTCTTCACACTTAGTCACAATATAATGCTTTAAACAGCATGGACATGTTTCTTGTAGTTATGACTCTACTTAAAACAAAATGAAAGAGGACTTTTTGGAATATTGGTTGCTAAACTGAAATGTTTTTTTAATGATTTGCTTGAATTCTTTCATCTTTCAGGGCTCTATTTGACTATGATAAGACTGCGGACTGTGGCTTCCTCAGTCAAGCACTGGGCTTCAAATTTGGGGATGTGCTGCATGTGTTGGACTGCGGAGACGAGGAGTGGTGGCAGGCTCGAAAGGTCAGCCCACAGAATGAGGCTGAAGAGGTCGGCTTCATCCCCAGCAAGCACAGGTCAGACACAGTTTTCACAGTGAATGAGTGTGGGAGGAACTGATCTTTTATTGGATTTCAGCAGTTATTAAACTCCCTGTTCAAACACTACTACTCTGTGTGTGACTAAACCTAGTTAGCAAACCAAATGTAATACATAGAAAAGCTTAGTGGGCGGTTACTCATGTTAGCTTGTCTGTTCTGTCTCTAAAATAGATTTTTTTTCCCTTTCTTGTAAACTCTACAGGGTGGAAAGAAAAGAGTGGTCTCGTGTTAACACCAAAGAGAGGGTACGTTCAATCACTAGAGCTGTTTGAATGAGGCTGGTTCTTTCAAAGTGTCTCACAGAGTGTAAATCTCTGCTCTCGTATTTGTTACAGGACCATGGTCGAGACACCTTGAGCACTCAAGGTAATTAGTATGAAGCACAAATGTATATTGACACTACAAGCCACTATATACACGTTACTGACTTAAGCTGATTACAGTTAATGCTATGATAATGAGGAAAAACACAGCAACAAAGGAACATAATTTGCAGACCCATGAGTAAATACTGCCAGATTGTGCAATTTGCATACATTAAATGCATGTGTTTATATGTGAACTAGTCACTAGACACACTCTGTAGGGCATTGTTTTGTATCTAAGAAAAGTTCAATGCTTCCATTAAAGGTGCCATAGGTTCGTAGGTTAATTGCTATTACTTAAGACTCAGAGCAGTTTTTTCTTTACCTTTGCCCAACTGTTTGGTATCGCTATCATCTTCAAATGTCTCATGAGCACAAGCAGTCTTGCGTAATATTTTCATCCAGACTGCCATCCAAAGCGCACTTCATCTTCAACACCGTCACATCTTTACTGTTCTTATCAACAATGACATTTGATATATTTCCTGCCACCCCTGAAAATACAGGAGATTCAGCACATACTAATGCAGACACACCACATGCAGTCACAAACCTGAATGTCATTTTCAAATGGCAAAAAAAATGAACCTTGGTTGAATGCTTCTATGTTCTGTCACCAGGGAGAGATAAAACCTCACCCAGTTATGAGACGGTTACTCAAGTGGAAGGTAAGGTCATAAAAAAGATTGTGTGAAATCCACTATATAAGGCTTTTATATTAAATTTCCTCTTTGTTTTGATTTCACCGTGAATGATCCCGCTCTCTTTCTTCTGTCTTTCTCTTCATGATAAGTACATTATGCGAGGCCCATCATCATTCTGGGTCCCGTGAAGGACAGGATAAATGATGACCTGTTGTCTGAGTTCCCTGATAAGTTTGGATCTTGTGTCCCACGTGAGTAATTATGCTGCCAGTCACAGAGACTGATCTGTTCTCCAGTTTTTATTTGATGTCACTGCTGCCACCTGCAGCAATTTTAGGCTGACGTCTGCACGGCAACATCCAGTCTCAGGGAAATTTCACTTTGATTTGGAGGTTCAAAACTGTGTGTGTGTTTGTGTTTCATTGTTTTGTTCTTCACTTTACAGACACCACGCGGCCCAAGAGGGAGTATGAGGTGGATGGGCGGGACTATCACTTTGTGTCATCACGGGAACAGATGGAAAAGGACATCCAGAGCCATCGGTTCATCGAGGCCGGACAGTACAACAGTCACCTGTACGGCACCAGTGTCCAGAGTGTCCGCGAAGTGGCTGAACAGGTGCGCGACATATTAAATAGAAAATAATGGCAATGATAAAATTTTAGATAATGGAATTTGTACTATCACAACTGTTGTTAAATCAATAATTAAAAGTACCTTTATTGATAGTAGCATTGTAGGATCAGGCACAAGGATTATTATTTAAGTATCATGAATTTATTAGTGATCAAAACTAACTTATGAGTGTCAGCAAGGTTTTATAAGAGCAATGCTTGTCAAGTTAACTGGCACTTTTATTCATAACCAAGAAAACAGTTTGTATTTAATAATCCTCACTATTTCTATCTTTGCATGTGTGCTTAAGCAGCAGGGGAAACACTGCATTCTGGATGTCTCTGCCAACGCTGTGCGTCGACTACAAGCAGCCCAGCTTCATCCTATTGCCATCTTTGTCCGGCCCAAAGCACTGGAGAATGTCCTGTACGTACTGAAAACATCCCTTTTTTAAATGCTTGTTTATCAGATAATGAATATGTTTTACATCACTAAAACAAATGTCACATTGAAGATTTTGTGTGTGATATTAACAGAGAAATCAACACTCGCCTGACAGAGGAGCAGGCCAGGAAAGGAATGGACCGAGCCCTTAAACTAGAACAAGACTTCCTAGAGTGTTTCTCAGGTTAGAGCACACAGAAATTCTGAGAGCCTGGGATTTCTAAATACCAAACTTTCATAATATCTGCATACACTGTATGCTTACTAGTGGGATTTTGGTTTAACTTATGGCAGCACCATATGAGCTTATGCATCTGTGTTTGCACTCCACTATAGTCTTACACTTAATCTATTTACAAAAGGACTGCAAATCCTTAAAACCCCTCCATTTTATCATTAGAAACAACAGATTCTACATACTTTCTGTTCATTACTGGTGCACACAATACTGGTGATAATATGTACATTTTAAACTTTAGCACTTAATGCCAACAAACTTCAGTAACAAAACACGTCTCCTTCACGATGATGAGCTTCACATTTCTAGTTTTCCTGGCATAACTGAATGAGTTAAATGAGAAAAAGAATGCCTTTGTTTGAAGACTCTGTGCATTTTAACATTTAAGAGATGCATTTAGGTCAAATCTCAGCAGTCGACTGAATATAAATGTTAAATCTGGTGCTGTCTACAATTTCTAACAAATCATGAACAGCGCTGGTGTGTGACATTTTATCAATCACTGAAAGAATGTGTGACACCAAATAAATATATGGGAGACTGTGTCGAAATACTCACATAAAGGAAATGTGTCTGCACTTTGATGTTGTACAGAGATTGTAGAATTACATTCATAATTGATTATTCCTTGCATTGTCTTGAAAACGCAGCTGATAAACATCCATCGTTTCCTCTGTCTCTCTTTATCCCTCCCCCCCTTCTATTTTTTCTGCTTCCTACTCTCTCCTCTCTCTTTATTTGCCACTGTCTGTGCCATTTTCTTCCTCCTTTTCCATCTTGTTTTCTCTTCTCCCCTCACACATGCTGCGCCGTGCTGCAGCTGTCGTCGAAGGGGACAGCTTTGAAGAGGTCTATCACAAAGTAAAGACAGTGATCGAGGAGCAATCAGGGCCTTACATCTGGATTCCCACCCGGGAGAGGCTGTGATGCTGCACCCGCTCAACCACCCCTTCCCTCACAACCACCAACCAACACCACCCTTCACCCTCACAGCCAAGCCAGCCTCGCCTGCCTGTCTGTCCTCCAGCAAAGTCAGTGCTTAGGCAATCACTGAGAATGACACAGAGAGACAAATGCATACTAAGACAAACACAGAGACAGAGACAAACACAGGAAGTGACACAGCGAGGCAAAGAACGATACCAAAAAAGAGACTCTGAGACAGATGTGAACACAGCGATGTGTTACTAAACTGAAAGAGACGGAGAGAAAAAGACTTAATCAGTATTCCACTTTAATGAAGCAGGACTGAATATTGAGGCCCTGTTCACACTTTGCATTAAAATGCGTCTTGGATACAAGTGGACAGCTCTAAACACAGCTGTGACTGCACCCGAAACCGGAGAAGCAGATTTCCTAACTGCAGTTTAGTGATGTTAAATAACTTGTGTGTATGCACACGTGTTTCCTCTGTTTAGATGCAGTTGCAGTTTCCCAATCACAAGTGATTACTTGCGACAGATTTCAGATGCATTTTGATGCCAGGTGTGAACTGCAGTCCACACCATCTGGATCTTAACTGAGTCTAGATATATCTGGACGCAAGACATTAGGTGTGAGCAGGGCTTGAAAGAGAGTAGAGGGTGACCCCGCAGGGATGGACCGCGAGGTAGTAAAATCGCCTCACCCTCCCCATCCATCTCAAGTCTCATGCCCCCCACTGAACACCTCCACGCACCAATGTCTGAGATGGAGGTGCCCAAAAAAGACACTGGCCCCTCTTTTTATATCACCCTCCTGGCTTTCTGTCCTCCTCCTCCTGTCAGCTCTGCTTTGTTTCAGGACAGGAATGGGGGAAGACTGAGAACAGGGGCCAAATCCTGCTGAGTCCCTCTTGACCAGGAGTCTTTACTCAGCAAACACCTCCCCTTTTTTGTGAATTTCTTCTTGGTTCTGAGTGTGAACTCAGAATAACACCTCAGTGACCAAGGCTGGCATTTGTCCAATCACCTATGTTGAATATTGCGAGGCATTAGTTCAAATAATTATAATGATAAAAACTCATATGCTGAATTTGTGCATGCATCCTCAAAGACAATGGAGACAGGAGAAGAAAACAATGGAAAAATCTGACAAAAAAAAGAGAAAAAAATATTCAAAAGAAAGGCGAGTAAGTAAGGTGTTTTCTCCTTCTTCACCTCCTTATTGTGGAGGAGTTTTTTAGCATGTCTCATGAAGGAAGAAGAGAAGAGAGACATGGTCATGTGATATGGTCATGAGAGGCCGGTCCTGAGCGCACTAGATGCTCTGACATACAGTTTAGCCTCTACTCTCTTATGCACACACACTCACGCACCCACACACAAACACACATACACTCTCACACCCATCAAGTGACACACACATGTAGAGTCGTAACCTCAGCTGTAACCTAGCACACTCCTCCATGGGGGGGGACTGGCTGTTCTGACCTGCTAGTCAGAATCCAGGATGAATGTTATCTCTCTAGGCACAAACAGCAGAGCTCTTATAGCTTCATCGCACCACAAGCTACTCACCGGTCACTCTTCCAAAAGATCCCTTCAGCCGCAGACGTACACACTGTTTCCAGTGCCCGCAGTAAAAGCCATGGCGTGTGCGTATGTGTCTGTGTGTGTGTAAGTGCGTACGTGTCCCTGATCGTGCACAGTCGTGCACATTCATGTGTGGAAACTCCTCTGTGTGGGAGGAACAGGTCTTCTTTTATTCTCTCTCTTCCACTTTTCTCTGCTTCTTTCTCCCTCTTGTGTCCACACAAAT
>OMNN01002670.1:0-11369 GCA_900302755.1 Chromis chromis | reverse complement strand
CACCAATTAATCTGCAAAAAGTTTGGAGAAAAAAAAATTGTTTTGAAAAATAAATCATTGAAATATCTAATTAATAAAATTATTATTTATAAATAGTAGTTTTCTAGTGGCTTTGTTCTAAGATTTTACTCCTTATGGAATATGACATACTGTACGTAGTACTTGTGTTTGAACGCACATATGTGCAAACATTAGTTTGTGTGGTATGTGCATGCTTGTGTCGGGTCTGTGTCTGATCTACGTGCTCATGCGTTCATGCACTTTCTGTCTGCAACTGAAACAGCAGCAGTTCCCGATGGTGTGTCTGTTTTGAGGTTGTTCCGGGGATTAGGTCTCAGGGGGGTGCAAATCCTGGCCGCTTGCTTCCTTGGTGAGAAAGGATTGCTTTGGTATGCACCAGATCAGCAGTGAGACGCCAGAGACGGGAAAATCATTGGCCTGACTGCAGCTCTCAATGCAGAGCAAACTGCTCAGACAAGAATATCATCTATCTGCAGTAAACCTTATCCACATCAAAACTCCACGGTGCTCTAATGTGACCATATCTGGAGCTAAATGAACCCCTGAATCTCCTGATGGATACACAATAGTAGGTAGAGTAGAGTAGCTTTTACAGACAAATTTGGAGTTCAGATAACCAGATAATTCCTGGGAGGATTTCATACAAATTCGACCAAGCTATGAAGCTCCTTGATAAAACTGTAGATGTAGAGTTTTCTATGTGCAAAGAGGTCTTCGTCTATTAACTATCAATGTCATAGAATTTAATCAATTCTCATTTCCTCTCCCTTATTAAGTGAAAATCAGGAAATTAATTCTATCCTCATCTGAAATAGAGAAAACTGTCTCGCAATATACATTCAAACAGCTGCAATGAATACATGAATTAAAACAAATTAGCCAACAAAGTGAGTCGTTTGCATAAATTACACACTTTGTTACGAGGGGATAGATTACTTCATTCCAATCAATTAAGACACTGGAACATTCAGTGATTGCAATTCCAGACTGAGAAAACATTTGAGGCACCCCGTCCGATTTGCAAGATGAGTTGTCCATTCTGTACGGAGCGGCCCACTAAGGTTAATGTTGAAACCATCCATGAGGCCACAGCACCTTTGGCCTCTTTATTGGAGTTAAAGTCCCTCAGTGACCCTGTGGGTGTGTGAACTCACACTACAACCATGCGCTCGGTTACAGAAAGGCAGCCACTGGCATGTTTGCATACCAGTTGCTTTAACAAAGTAATTATCTGAAGGACAAATTATGAGTTGGCAAAGTTGGCTAAGATTAAAACCATCATCCTCAGACACTCCAGTATAAAAATACAAATGTTTTAAAAGTATGTGGCTTGTTATGGAGGAGGAAATAACCAATTCTAGTCCATAACTGAGGCTCATATATCAAAGCAGTCAATTATAGCTTCAGCCACAATGATGCCACCTACTTCTCTCTGACCGTGCACCCTGGAAGCCACAACAAAGCTCTTCTTTTTTTTCAATATATACATCCTCAGGCATTCACATAGTAACAAACCTGCCCAAGGCACTTTTTTTATCTGTGCCTGACAGGAGTCTGAGATTCTCTCTCATGGGAATTAGTACCCAGCATGCATTGCATGTGGGCCGGCCACCCTTTGTGGCGGTTAAAAGCTCGTTTTACGCCTGTTAGTCCATCTTCTGGGCTGGTAGGGAGCCACTGATGGACACTGATGACTGTGTAATCGACCATAATTGTCTTTTCAGTTTTGATTTGTGTCATCGTCCGACATCCATACATCCGTCCTCATGTCTGGTCCTTTCTGCCTCTCCAAAGACTGACGTTTGCCACATTTTAAATTCATCAAACTATCCGTCAGAATAAACAAAAATGAAAAGCTACCGAGTTCTTTAGCCTAACAAGGTCTCATCAATGTCATTGCAATGGCACCTCCTAGGTCACACAGAGCAGTGTGTGTGTTTGTGTGTATCATTATCCAAACATATGGTGCATTTCATGAACCCGATGTAGAAATACTAGCCTCCTATTTCCCCGTACAATGCGTGTGGATAGGTGTGTGTTTTCTTAGACAAACTGGTTGTGTTACATATCTAAGTACACATAGACATAAACTAGTATTAGTTTCCACATGTATTTCTTTTGTGTGTTTCAGTGTTGGATGCATTGTCTAACCTGTGGTGACAGGCTGTTGCTGATGGTCGGGTTGACAGTGTTACTGTGTCCTGTCGGAGCTACAAAACTGTCTGAGTATCCTGAGAAGCCGTGTCGTCCAGAAGACAGGCAGTATGCGGAGCTTCCGTCCTGGGAACCTGCTGAGGAGCTGAGCCCACTCTGGTGCACGGAGGTGGGTGGGAGAGGCTGCGGTCGGTGGACTGTACTGGGCTGCTCAGAGGCTGCTAAGAAAAAACAGAAGAAACTTGAAATTCCATGTTTTTTACATTAAGAAAAACATTTGCTGCTGTTATATACCAGATAATACCAGATTTAATGTCATCAAATTTACAAAACCATTACTCGGTTTTGACATTTTAAAGCTTGAATATAAGTGGATGTTTTCAGTTGTGCCCACCTTGAGATATAGAAGTCGGAGGGTAGGGGCTGTCTGACAGCTGATAGGGCTGCAGGCCTGGCATCGCTGTCGGAGGGAAACCACCGGGGATAAGGTGGTTAAACGCCATCAGTTGATTAGCTCCTGCTTGCTTCCTCCACCGGGCTCTTCTGTTGCTAAACCACACCTGAGACAAGAACACAGAAAAGCGTGAGAAGCGTTTACTTATCTTCTGTCTGTCTACTTGCATAGTTTTCTATATTTGTATCTGTGCTTGGTGCTGGGTCAATAAGTGTGAGTGTGAGGCCTCTCTGTTCCATCACAGCTGAACTGATAGACTTAACATCTGGAGATTGCAGTGAAACCACAGACATTACATCTTTGTGTGCTACTGTGTTCAGATAATAGCAGGGGGTTGTTATGGCAGTTGAACCCCATGTTAATAAATCTAAATCAAGCGTCTATTTTAAGTTCTTCACAAAGCCCTTTTTTTTAGAAAGTGCGACAAAAATAAGAAGCTGTCTTTTGCACACAGTGGCTGCAGTGTATCTGTGTTTGTCTGTGCCTGTACGTGTGGAGAGAAGGGGTCAGGCATGGGGTCGTGGGCCGCTGGGGGGGAACACATGTCTAATGACTGTAAGGAATGTGTGGCAACATCCCAAGGCAATTTAACACCCACATGACACACATCCATGACAGACTGACACATTGCTGTGCTGTCAGGATTCGGTCTCCAGGACTTTGAGGTTGAATTGTGAGTCTAACCTGAACTCGAGCCTCCGTCAGCTTGGCCCGCTGAGCCAGCTCCTCTCGTGTATAGATGTCGGGGTAGTGTGTGCGTTCGAAGGCCCTCTCCAACTCCTCCAGCTGCTCCGCCGTGAACGTAGTCCGACTGCGACGCTGCTTTCTCTTCAAAGGCAGGCCTGGCTCAGAGTCCACGTCGGACCCCTCATCCGAGTGACTGGCTGCAATTGCAAAACAAACAGACTTCAACATACGGAGGAGTCAGGCAAATACAGAAGGAAACTTTGCAATAAATACTAAGCTGGGATACAATAGTCGATCTGAGACAATAGATTATGCTGAGCACAACACATGGTGTAGAGCCACTTTAGATTGTGTCCTTTCCTGCTCTATAAACTCCTCAGTGGTTCCTGAGGGGATCAAAAGCCAGAGGCTGCTTGAACATGGATTAAAGAGGACTAGATCCCTCTGGGGCATCTATTCCCTGGGACACTGTGTCTCTCCCAGTCTTAGCCATGCTGTGCGCTACGCCGATAGGGTCCCATAGTGGAGGGCAGGCAGCCCTTTGCAGGTGCTTCTTAATCTGTTTGTTCAGTTGAGGGCAGGAGAGAGCGAGTGGGTAACTGGGAGACAGCCATTGGGATCTAATTCAGCAGAAGAAGGGAATCAATGAAGGCTTGAGACGAGAAACAGAGGACTATTTCTCCATTTTGGGGGGAGGTTATCCATCTATTAAATAATGATTAGGCGCCACAAACTAGCGTGACAGCCTACCATTGTCCCCCATTACATGTGTGCAATCCCCCATCTCTTTCTCACTCATACGCTCACTCACAAACATGCATCTGCTGCGTCTGGGCTGTGGGCTTTCACTCAGTGAATGTGGTCTATGACAATGTGTCAAACACAGATGGACACAAGACGCTGAGAGTTAGAATCCACTCCCAAATCCACCCTAGCGGGACCTCTTAAACCTCATGAGGAGGGTTCACTGCACCTTTTCGGCACTCAGACTGTGCCGCAAACACCGTCGACGAGAGAGAGAAGAAATTAGGGACTCAAAAACAGAGAGACAGGTGTAAGCAAAAGAAAAGCTCCAGCAGAAGACTGAAGCTTGTCTGTTTCCCCAGACTGCTCATTCTCCCTCTGCCCTCCAGATTTAAAGCTTTAATTAAAAAGTGCCAAGTCAGACATGGAGGGGGGCACAGGGATCTCCCCTTGCCTCTGGAGCCTCTGGAGCCAAGCAGGAAATGTTTGTGCCGGTTGCCAGTGTGTGTCTGACCAGGCATTACACACGGATTTGGCCTCTGGGAATGCTGCTGCGCTAAGGACCGCCGGCACACACAAGATTCTGATGCTGAGAAGAGCTCTTTATTACATTTGAACCAAGGGCGCCACGCTGGCATGTAGGCTCACCGAGGATTGGCTGGATGCTTCAATACTCCTGGAAAGTGCACTGTGAGTGTGGGTTGCGGTTTGTTTAGGTAGGGATGTGGCCTGAGACCAATTGGACCAAATTTATAATATAACAGGCGTAAAAAGAAAAAACCATGCAGCCACAGACAGCCACACGGCATGAAATAAAACTTTGCCTATAAATTTATCAACACTGTTTGGATTATTAAATGGAACTTCTGTTATTTAAATCAGAACAAAAAGAGAGTAGTAGAAGAAGAAACAGCAAGCAAGGTGATGCGCAATGTTATTAGCATTTTAATGATGGAGGAGCAGCAAAAGAGAGAAAAAATAAAGAATGAATGAGAGTGCAAAAACGAAAAGATTCCTGAGGGAGGGAAGGAGAGCTCATAAAACTCCAGAGAGGAGAAAGCTCCCCAGTAGCACTGTAAGTCATGTTAACTACAGGGTTGGGGGTGGATCTCTCGTCCTTTGCCCCCTTTATTTCAATGTTTCCCTCTCTTTTTCCCTCCCTGTTTTTATTATTAGTAACTACAGAGAAAACACTCCGTCACAGACTCTCCCTTAATGGCAAATGACAGTGTAGCTTTTGTCATCCTCTGGCTTGCTCTTTCTCTTTTTCTCTCTTCCTCTCTCACTCCCTGTCTTTTTTTTTTGGAAGTGATGTGGCCAAGCCTTTGTATCTTAGCAGGGAAAAGCCTGTGGCAGGGCTCTATTGGACCGATTACCACGCTCCATCTGTAGGAGCCATCAGGGACGCCCGGGCCCGCATTCAGGGGCCTGTCACCTGCCCAGCAGGGGAGTCGGGGGGAGCGGGGGCTGAAGGGTAAGATGGGGGCTGTAGAGCCAGGGGCTGAGTGGGGGAATGAAGAGTGGGAGGGAGAAGAGGGGGGCACAAAGGGGTCCAGAGAAGGGCCACTGGGGGCTGTGGAGGGGCACAGCAGGGGAGCACCCCTTTATCCACTCCCTCCATGGCCTGAGGGGCACAAAGTTGGGGGATGGGAAGTTGAAGGGTTGACATGGAGAGGAGATGGAAGACTAAAGGCACCTGAAGAAGATGCTGGGGAAGGGGTGCAGGGTGCCAAGCTAAGGCAAAGAGGGGTGCTGGTCATTCTTAAAAATGGGACCTGTCCTTTCCATCTCATCCATTCACCTCTCCTCTCTCTTTCTCTGTGCTCACCCGTCGCCGCATTGACATCTTTGACATTTTCAAAACAAGGTTCTTACGCTACCGTGGATCAATTTTTAAGGCACACTGATGCAGAAGCAGACTTGTTCCCACACATTCCCTGCAACAAACGACAGAAGAGGATACTAAACACACAAAGGGAGGCCTTGACCTCCTTACTTAAACACCCAAATCAAATTTTACGCTGCAGCTAAAGCACTGGGGAGCTGAAAATACTCCTTCGCCGCTCACAGTTTGTCTGTGTCTCTGACAAGAATCTTAATAGAAAGATAGATTATTATCCCTCATGCGGAAATTGAGGCTGCTGAACAATTATCCATAAAATAGTTGTTTTAAAACAAAGATGTAGGATAATAAACTCAAAACAAGTCAGTTTCAATAGCAGAGAAGAAAAGATGGCTTTAGGTTTATCACAGTTTAGAGTGTTCAACAAGTGAATTCAACAGGTTCCTTTCCCACATCAGAGACTCTGAAATACAATAGAACAAGTGCATTTATAGATATTCATGTAGACATGTTCTACACACCACAGCACAGAAAGGATAGCACTACAGACCCACGACTCAGCATAAACAGAACCATTTATCGATCGAGAGAGGAGTCTTACAGGCAGGGAAGATAAACTCCAGAGGGTCACAGATGTGAACTTGGGGAACGTCCAGTTCCATTAGCTTCACCTGCAGCAGGAGTGCCTCTAACAGGCCAAAAAAACCAAGCGAGGATTCCAACTGTGAGAATAAAGACGGCTCTTGTTTATTGCATAGACTACCTCGGCCAGGACTTGTCTTGCCAAGCATTCACCCCCCTCCTCCCAGCCCTTCAAGAGATGTTAATATGAAGAGACACACACAGGCACACACAACCATGTCTGTGCTCACATGTGCATATAAATTCACATAGTTTGACATAACAAAGAAAACAGTGGTAAGAGAATCAAAAATAGATATTACAGAAAGGGGAAGAAGTAAGAAATCGAGACAAGAGATGAAGAATGAAATGAAGGGAAAGTGATGAAGTGCCACAGAGAGTAAGAGAAAGCGAAGCAGAGCATATGGGGCAGTTTATAGCCTAGTCTTAGTAGGGGCTGGCTAGCCCTTCCTCCAGGGGCTGTTAATAGAGAAGGTAATTGAGCTGGTGACATGTGTTCGTAACACAAAACAAAGGGCAGAAGAGACAAATGAACTAGCTATTTGCCCAGGGAAGTAGATCTGGCCCTTTCAGGCTACAGAGCACAGTGCGAGTGGGCCACTGAATAAAACACTGGCATGCTACATAGAGCCAGAGCGAGCAGATGCACCGGAGGAAAAGAATAGTTAACTGACAGCTTATGGGCTCAGCTGGGGTTAACAGTTAAGGGAAAAGGAGTGAGTGGGCTGCTCACTTGACTTGCTAAAAAGCCCCCAGGAACCCGCAGCTGCCTGGGAAAGGGAGGCGGGAGGAGGTGGGGGGCAGATAGAGAGAAAAAGAGAGGGAGATGATGATGTGATGGACAGAAAAAAATGCAGTGAATAAGCGCAGGAGGTTGGCACTTAACGGACAAAGAAATAGCTGGCGATATGGAGTTGAAAGATGTATCTCTGTCTAATATCGGTGCAGTGACAAAAAGCCACAAATGGCCCCGCATGGCTATTATGTGTGCCCAGTGTGCGGTGGTTATTATTTAGTTCCACTGCGGTGCAGTTAGGTGACAGTTTCACGGTGGCATTTCCACCCTCAGGGCAGGGACAAAGCGACTGCACAGAGCCCACGCAGGGCTGCAGCAACAGGCCAGTCTGCCGCACGTTCCAGTCAAAAAGACACTAACCAGCACATCAGCTCTGCCTCGTTTAGGCGAGACGGACAACCAAACCGATCACCTCATTCAGAATACTATTTTCAAATACCAGCAAAAACCAATGGAAGCCAACACACTGTACATTGAAAGTGATCGAATCAACACTGATTCCTCGGCCTCCTGGCCATCCTGACATCAGTTCGTCAGTTGACATCTTTTCCCAAACATTATCGTAACCTCCTTTTCCTGGGGCCTGATAGTTTTAACAGTCAAGTGACCCTAGGTTAGCCCCTGACCTTTTCACAGCGACTGCACAGCTCTGCAGTGAAGTCGGCCTCACCACTGACCCTGCAACTAAACTTCACAGACACGCAACAGAGAGAGAAACCATCATCGCATTCTTTTCTGACTCTGCAAACACTAAATAGTGGTGCATTTTTGTTGTTTGTTTGTTTGTTTGTATAACCATTGCATGCAATTTTTAAACTTCTGTTGTAGTTTGGACAAATGCAGGAAGTGACTGCTGTAAACTGGATTACATATATGTTTTAAAACTCTTATATGCAAAATTTATATTCTTTTTTTTTGTGGTTGATTTCTTTATTCAGAGATGAAAAAAGACATTAATCAAAACAGCAACAGAGTTGTGCTGGCGTGTCCATAATGTGCAATGTGCTGGACGAAACAGCTCCACAAAAACTGAGGCTAAACAAAGTTAAGTGATTGACAACGCTGTCTGGCTTTACTCAATTAACTATCCCATTGTGCTCCTCTTTGCAGAGTCCCCTCGCCCCCGACCCTTTTCTCTTCGCACTCCTTTATCCTCCCCATCACAGAGTTTTGCTTGGCTAATACTTCCAAGGAAATAGAGAGCTCTTTTTCTACTGGGGCTCCTCTCCTTGACCTTCTATTGCTCGTAGCTTCTCTTTCAGTCACTTCATAGTGTCTCTGGGGTTAGTGGGGAGAATGTGGAGAGTACATCAGCGCCGAGGGGCCGGCTCAGGGCAGGACCCCAGCCCATTACTTCAAAGTTGGCCCGCATTCATTAATTGTCCTTTGAATTAATATTGGAGGATCACAATGTGGGTGCCAACAGAGAAAGAGGCTTTAATGAAGCATAGAGTCTGCATTCAGTTGCAGATCAGTTAGTGTGGATTTTTTCTTTCTTTCTGGAGAAAGAGAAAGCCTTGAGAATCACGCCGACACGGAACGTGAAAGTGTTGAGCATTTATATTCGAGAAGAAGGACAGACCTATCTATCTATCTATCTATCGATCAATCTATCTATCTATCTATCTATCTATCTATCTATCTATCTATCTATCTATCTATCTATCTATCTATCTATCTATCTATCTATCTATCTATCTATCTATATGATGAGCGATTACCCTAAAAATAGCAACGTCTGCCTTATTTAATCACACACACGCTGGTTCTGGCTAAATGCAAAATGCTAAAATACTCACAGCGCATCATCTAGCTGTGACTTCTGCATTCACTTCACCTTCAGCGAGGTGTGCGAGACCTACCCGCTGTTTTTGATAATCCCTGTTGTGACTGCAAAGCACTCACTCAGCTCAGTGTTTGGAAATTTTGAGGAGCGCAGTGTGACAGAGAGTCTGAATGGACCGGGTATAATTTGCATTCAGAATGAACAAGCAGAGAAATTAAAATTATACTGTGCCTGCAGAGTAGATTGTAGAGGACACAGGTCTGGTTGTGGGGTTGCTTTGGCCACGTATTTAGGATCATTGTTCGGCTGAATGACAAAATGCCTTCCAATGAGTTGAAATGACTGAATCTGAGGGCGGAGAATGTGCCTTTTTACCTCTGCTTTTCATCCTACTGCTTCAGTCAGCAGCAAAAGTATCAATTCAGAAAGCAGTATTTCAGTGAGAATGAGGACATCTGGGGAGGTTTTATTTATCCAAACTTGCATGCAGACCAATTTTTGAAATGGGCTTTGGATGTTTATGTGTAACAGTTGAAGTATCCAGTAAACAGCAGCAGAGGAACCAAGAAAGGTACGCCTGATGTTCTTTTGAAAGATGTGGGAGTCTTCTGCAGCCAGTAAATCAAAAAGTCGCATCATCCTTTTTGGATTTGACGGAGCCTGAAGATCCAACCTTTAAGTTTTGGTGATTTCTGAGCAAACTGTAGACATCCAGCACAGTCTGTTGGAGGGGTGAGTGGATGCAGCGATGTAAAAATGTAACTGCAGGGTTAATTGTAGCTAGCTGGCTAAAAATTTGTGATTTGACTGTGTGGTGGCGAGTGTGGGATGTACTCCTACTGAAAACTATAAAAAGCCAAAATAGGTAACAGCGATCAAGCAGCAGTCTCACAGCGTTGCACAGCGATCATGTCAAGTATGTTAAAATAAATGAGTTGTAAAGGGGAAATTTGCCGTTGCTGCCCTGTTAGTGAATAGGAGAGTCAGTAGAAATCTACTGAATGTTTTGTTGCGCAGAAAATAGCTGAAGGCGCTCCAACAGAGGCAGTAATGCCAAGAATGCATATGAACGTATGTGCATGTAACCACTTAGAGCAATTCCCCCTCTATTAAAGTTTAACTAAATCAGGAGCTGGTTGTCCTCTACCTTGTTTACATGACCCTGAAGTTCCTTTCATTTCCACTGAGTTTTGAATTTTTCATTAGTCTTATCTAAGATCAAAATAAAAGACTGACCTAACACTGCAGACCGGTCTAAATTATATTTGCGGATCCAGTCCCAGGTGTACAGCGGCATTTCTTTTAAACAAACTCTTTTTGTTTGCTCCAATTATGCTAAATAGTTGCCTCTTCTCAAACAATATTACGCCATGCTGTGGAGGTGCTACAGGTGAATGGTGGGCACACAAAACACTGAAGATTTATCCTGGAGAGTGTTTTTTTTTCCATCCTGAGTGTTTAGTGTGGTTAAGCAACAAAAAACTATTTCTGTTTGACTGCACAATGTGAACTGGTCGACAAGGAACAGTTTCCTCAGGTGGGTCTCTAAGCACTCGTTTCATCCAGACTCTAAAATGGAAAGTTTGATCCAATCAAAACATGTCAAGTGTCACACATACATAGCGCTACTATTTCTAAGCCCGTGTAAATGAGCGGGAGTCCTAGCAGTGAATCATACAGTACACCACAGAGGCCAACTCTGATGCTTAAGCTCCTCTGCTCCAGTCAGGTTTCTCTGGGGAGATGCTGGCTTTGGCCTGTTAGAATTAGACTGGAGATCAGGCCAATGGCTTCACTTCAAAGGCTGTTATACAGTAAACCCAGCATTCTGTGTCATCATTATACTGTATACTGTATGTGGGCTTGAGGATAGTCCTTATAGCAACTTATTACATGGCGACTGCTGGAATATAAACAGCTGCCTGGGTGGGCAGATGAAGATAAGACCTGCCATCTCCGCTGCAATATTGCTTCTGTGATGGTGTTTTTAATGAACGAAAGAGACAGTGTGTGTGTGTATAATGTTTATACTTGTGTGTGTCTGTTGGCAGGTTGAGGTGTTAGAAATAAAAAGCGTACTTATACTAGAGGCGTAAAAATAAAACAAAATACACAATTATCCAGCAGTTTGATATAAATAATTGATTCTCTGGTTCTTGAATTTTAACAAATTAGATGAACATTAGTCTAACAGACATTAACAAAATCTATTAGGTACTTGTGGATAAAAGTATGGAGCCAA
>OMNN01002664.1:17889-28660 GCA_900302755.1 Chromis chromis | reverse complement strand
TATATTAAATTACTATAAAATAATAATATGGTTGTTTGGCTGTTGTGTTCTTTAGTGTTGTTGTGTTTGGATAGGCCTTTTATTGTGTATGCTTCAACCATCTTAGTTCACAGTGGAGGCCGCAAGTCTCTGGTTCTGTTATTTTTGAGAGTCTGGGATGAAAGTTCAGGAAACCCAGATAAAAGCATCTTGCAGTGCAGTTAAATTAGTCAAATTAGTTGAACACATAGAGCACAATGCTCACAGCTTTATAAAGATATTTAATGATGTAATGCATTAGGAAAAGAAAAAAAAAAGATGACATGGTTTGCCAGTACAATCATCTCCAAAATACTTTCACTGTTGGAAGAAGGTTGAAATGAGCTGAAGCCCAAGTAAGATTAAAAATTGGAGTGGACCTTTTTTAATCATTTTCCCTGATTGTGCACCAGATTCTTAATGTGTTAATTCCTATAACCATGTGCTCATACATTTCCTAACTCAGGAACACATGTGCTACTAAATGTTTCAGTATTGGAAGCATTTTTTTTCTAAACAGGAACACAAGTGCTGCCTGGGGGACAAAATAAATCTACAGAGAATTAAGGATCTGCATAAGAATGAATTCAGTTGCATTAATTAATTAATTTATACATTTGTTTATGTACTGCAGTGCAACATAACAAACAAGGATATATGAGCTGACAAATGATCATTGACGGGAAAAAACGTGCAGACATCGAGACAAAACAGAATACAATATTTATATTACACCAAGACAATTAAAGTGTTTACAAGCGAGAAAGTGAGGCTGTGTGTTTTGGTGTGTGTGTGGTGTTGTGCTGTGCTGTGGGTGTATACTGTGACAAAAGAAATTTCATATTGCTGAAAACAAAAAAAAACAACAAAAAAAAGGGAATAATTTGGGAGCTTTGGCAGATTTTGTAGCTTACAATGTATAAATATTAAGTTGTGTGACTCGTACAAAAAGAACTGATGCTGGCTCTTTAACTGCAAGCTCTTAACAGCCAAGAGGGGATAGTGAGCAGTTGTTTTACTGTCCCGTTGATCCACATACTTAGTCGTTTACAGTTCATCTGCAATTGACCACAACACCGACATACTACATTTCTATACGCACCATCTGGTATCCTTCTCTGGTAACCCTTTTACTCACTCTGTTTGGCCCTAATGATGCTGTAGATGGAGGCGGAGTGATGGCACATGATGAGGGAATGTGTTTTCACTAAGTACACAGATACAGCAGATTACCAACAGCAGCATCACATCCCCCAAAACACCAACAAACAAGCAACCGACATGCCTGCCGGCTTCCTTTAAATATATCATACGTGTAAGGGGAATTGTTTTGTGCATAGAGGATGATTTATGTCTAAATTTAATGTGCACTGACTGACATCAGTCTGCGTCAAGATTAACATTGTAGTATTGTGAGTGAATTGATATATTTCTGGATGGCATTGAGGGATTAAGAATTATGTCATCTGCATTAATCCGCTTCCTAACCACTCGGCTGCGTGTACCTCCTGCATCATCTTTCAAAGAGGAAATTAAGACATTTGACTCCTGGTACAATTTTAGCAGGGAATTAATTGTGTTATTACTTCAACTGCAAATCATGTCTGGAGCTGCAACAACCTATTTTTAGAGAGATTAATAACAGACAACTTTGTGATGACAGTGAGGTAGAATGAAGGTTTGTGCCTGCAGGGATTGCTTTACATTTCCTTATGCTCGCTTTTACTCGCTAATAATCACATCGCATGGACTTTAGGTCAGGCCTTCAGAGCCTTAAGGGGCCAAAAGTATAGCTGACTAAGGAATATGTATGCAACTGTATCACGAGTGAACTTCTGAGGATGTCCACTGCACGCCAAGGGCAAGTTCAAAAGCTGACAAATTTCCTTGAAATCCCCGTTTTTGCCCTCTTTTTTCAGTCCGTGTCCCTTTTTTGCATTCTGTGAAGAGGCCACCTGCATTATTATTGTGCTGAGGCTGCATCTCTGCATCTTCCCTGCTGTATTGCATAATTAATGCCTCATTAAGGCATGCGTGCAAACATATGTGCCAGGATAGGCTCTTCTAATCAAGATGCACTAGATTCCTAAGCAGCTGCCCTGTCTCAGAGGGGAAAAAGGAGGAGGAGAAAGGGTTGCTGAAGGAGAAGACAAAAGGAAAAGAGAGAACTGCAGGGAAGAGGAAGCTTAAGCAGACTGATTTACAATACAAGGCTGTGTGTGTGACCACCACAGGCTTCTTGATGTGTTTCACAGCAGGGATTAATTAAGGTCAGGATGGCCTTAATGAACCTCACAACTGCAACTGTGTGTGCTTTGCTTAGTGAACTGATCACAAAAATGAACTAAGACTTCATGAGTTGTAATAGAAGACAGAGACAGAGATATGTAGCCTTGAAGAAAAGGGTGAAATCTAATTGTTTCTGTGAATGGACTTTTCACTGTTTTACTTGATGTTAGGGTGTGATATATGATCAATGGTAGAAATACCGCAACTTTACATTTTGTTTTTGTTACCTAATGACGTCCTAGCAGGTACAGCATCCTTGTTGATCCAGAATGAGACCCAGGAGAGGACAACAATTAGTGTGCATGGGATATAGGTCTGGATGGTAAAGTAGCCCATTCTCCTGCTCAGGTCAAAGAAGACGGTCAGCACCACGTAGTCTCCTATACAGAGATAAAAAAAAAAAGAGGCGAGGAGGAAGAGAGAGAGTGAGGGCTTTGTAGAATGTATAGTAAAACATCAGGGACATAAAGCATATATGAGACATGGAATATTTAGTGTCAAAGCTACAAAAATTATGAGTCTTGAGTATCGATTCCCACTCCATACTTGAAAAATGTACAATAGCAAAGTTTATCCAGTTAATAAATCATTTCACATCATCTGCTATGGTCCAAGAAGATCAAAGAAACACCAAGCAAAGATTAAACAAACTGTTATGTCTTCAATACATAATGTTGTGTAACCAAAATGTTCACTGCGTGTTTGCCCAAGGCAGCCTGAGATCTAAAATGAAACGGAGTGATTCAGAGAGCCAGAGCTGGACTTGCTTGGATGCACACACAAACCCTTGTCTCCTGCCAGTAGTTAGCTGGAACATGAACATCAGCATCCAGCTGATGATGAGCCATCCCTGGCTGGCTGACTGACCCAAGCAGATGTTGGGTGTTAAGAGGTTGAGGTTAGCTGAGCCCAGATAGACCTGACCCTGACAATATGGATCATCTGGCCCGCCTGCTTAAACTGCATGCTAAGCACGCATGCCAAACATGCGGGCACTCACACATGTGCATTCTCTGGCAAATGTGCTCCTAACACCCTTCCAATAAGGGTGAATTGAACCAGGACTAAACCGAGAGACAGACCTGTAAAGGAAGCAGTCTCACCGCGCGCACACACACACACACACACACACACACACACGCATTCCAGTGGCATCCCTGCGAGCTTGACAATGCAGAAGTGCTTGCCAATAGGTACTGTCCTCTTTAGCTGTCTACCACTGTACCTGTCTGTCTCTGTGAGTTTAATGACAGTTCACTGCTGGCCTCCAGCTCAGTCAGATGTCTGCTAATTGATTAACATCAGACAATTAACAGTGTCGGGAACCTCCCCTGGCCTCGCGCTATGGCTCGTAACCTGCAGGGCACAAACATACGCTCTCTCAGATATGTATCTATGTGTGTGTGTGAGTGTATGTGTGTGTGTGTGTGTGTGTGTGTGTGTGTGAGTGTGTGTTTAAGCACCCATGGCACGTGAAATAGTCTCTGCAGCTGGGGAACGAACAGCTGGCTAATAATTTTCCTCACGAGAAAGGGCGTACAACACATACTGCAGTTTACTGAAAAACAGCCAACATCTGTGTGTTTGTGTGTTAATGAGAGACAGAGAGAGAAGGAGAGGAGACTGTCAGTGTTTATTATGTCTGCGAGCATGTGCACTCCGTGTTAGAGAGTCCTCATAGTGTCTGGACAGGGACCACGTCTTGGTGATTTATCTCAGCATGTACCTCTTTCATTCACCCGGCCATTGATAGCATCATTAAATAAACCAAGTGCAATAACCCCTGCAGCACAACCATAACTGTTCATATCACCATGCGTGTTTTCTGCTGATGCAGGCAGGTGTAGGGGATATTATAGTGCACTGCCTGGATTTGCAGGAGTACGGGAGACACATGAAGGCTGCTCTCAGGGGTCCCGCTGCCCACTATTTTGTGTTTATTAACATTACATTAGCAGGGGCCCAAAACCGGGACCCCTGACAGCTGAGAAACTGCCAGTTAATACACTTATTCCAGCTTGGTCAGCAGCACAAAGCCTTCTTCACATTTCCTCAGACTCTTAACGATAATGGACTTTCCACCACAGGGGTGAGGTCGGTTGGTGCATGACCCTGCTGCCATACGCTCCTCTTCATCTGTTCGCCAGTTTCATTACGGGCCACAGCACTTGCCAAGAAGACACTCTGAGAAGGTGCTATCGACCGATGCCCTCCTTTCTGGCAAGATGATGTATCAGTTTCAGAACGCCTGCCATTACAGCCCTGTAGTAATGCATCGCTTTGTTAATGACTTCCTGATTCCACTCAAAACAAAATGGTTTCCAGTTCCCTCAGTGGCTTAAGTGTTTGGCAGGGAATTCACAACATAGCCATTTGCGGAGCAAATAGTTTTGTGCTTCAGATAAACAGTCCCAACACAATCAGTAGACTGTGTGAACACAGATTTGTTTTACACGGAGGCGATACTTGTGTGGATTTTATACGAGCTGTCAAATGATGCTGAAATCGAGTTTTGTTTGTAAAAAAGTATAGAACCCTTGTGAAAACTGGGGTATGTGTGGGGTTGAGGTAGGTATAGCAGTGTGTATTAGTGTCTTTACTATCACTACAAGTTGCTAAAGTCACATACAGTATTTCAGAATCCTTTACATACAGGCTTTAACTATTAATGTTACAGTTATTATTATAAGCATCAGTCTTGCTATGCAGGTTGAAACTTCCAAACATACAATCAAACTTGTCTTGTTATTATTATGTAAGAAAACGTACATATATATAAACTGGAACGTGATTGTCAGTGTTTTAAATAAACTTAAAATTACTCCCTTTTGACATTTGTACAATTTGTACTGACTTAGGTTGGGAGAAGAAGTTTGGTTTTGGAGGCATTCTCTGACACTTCAGTGTATTATTCTGGGAAATTAGATGTTTTTTTCACCTGCATACACATGCACTCCTGTGTGTGTGGGATGAAAAGTCAGTTAATTTTCTTATAAGTCTGCAGCTGCGATATGAAACATCTGAGCCTTCGTGCCGGTGTTCCTACTAATTGGAGCCCTCAAACTAACCTTAGTTAGAAATCGTCGGGTGTGTTCACAAGCCTGTTAACACTCTGCCTTCACAGCTCCTATAGAAAGGTTCTTTTTTCAAAGCAGTTAACACATAAGGTTGAATTTACCTTCTCTGGATCAACAATGAATATAAAGAAGCTGTCATATGTGATGCTATGATCTCGCAGACCTCACGTGTATTCAACAACGCCCACATTTCCAGTGATCATACGGGTTCTTTGCTCCTTTTATGATGAGCCACTCAATTTCATGTGCTAATTTCCCCAGTTGCAAGACCACACCAATCTCAGTGGAGGGAAGCCATTCGTCTCTCTCGGTTTTCTTTGCCTCTCTGTTGTTGAAATTCCTAAAAGTTCAAATTTTGCCAATCCCATCTATCTTATTGCCATAATTACATCGCTATCAATTCAATCCAGTCCTTTCTGTTTACAACTCATGAATAAGGGAATGCTGATGACAGCTGTGTGAAAAATCAACGATGCAGACGACGGCTCAAAACTATTGTTTGTATTAAGATATGGTTTGAAGTATTTTTATTAGGATCACACATTTTCTTGGCAAAAGCGATTTACTATGAGCTGATGTAATCTACAGAAAGCAATAAAAACTTGGCGGGCATGATCATTCATCAGAAAACAGTGTTGCTTTATTGTTAAAAGCCGCAGAGACAACACGCTCAACAGAATTAGCCGCACACACAGCAGAGGGAAGGGGGGGAGAAAAAGATCATTCTTCCAGTATGAGCCTTCTACTGCGTGTGGAAATACAAAGATGGATGTTTATTATTATTAGAATACTGTAATTGCTATAACAGAATGCATTTGATAAGAGCGTTGAACCTGCAAGGGGGGATGTTGATTTCAGCGCGGCTGTACATTATGGCAGAATAGCCACAGGGGAGTTCATAAGAATGAAACATGGTAATTCAGGATTGCTGACCAGGAGAAAAAAAAAAAACTGTCAGATGAGAGTATCATTCTGCTGGCAGCCAGGCTGTAAATTGGTGTGGATATAGATGGGCAGGGGAGACCTGAGGCAC
The DNA here is from genome assembly GCA_900302755.1 of Chromis chromis. Classification (NCBI taxonomy): domain Eukaryota; kingdom Metazoa; phylum Chordata; class Actinopteri; family Pomacentridae; genus Chromis; species Chromis chromis. The sequence continues at coordinate 22,243 of OMNN01002664.1, read as the reverse complement.
ATGCTGGCCATCCAATGAAGGGAGACAAGCCAGAAACATTGCAGAGCTGCTGACAGGCTGTCTCACTGAGCTCCTCTCCTGTCAGGGGTCATGTATATCGGAGGTGACAGCAGATGCTATTGTGCATGTGTGTGTGTGTGAGTTTATGAGAAAGAAAAGGAGCTTTGCTAATGACCAGGGTTATGCCATAGCTGGTTGCAAGGGTCAACAATACTTATAGAGAATGTTAACTCGCCACTTTCTGTGACATGACTCTGGGCTATACGAGTGATTAACTGGTTACAATGGCTTTTGCCTCCACAGGCTACTACGGCTACAGCAGTCGGTGGCAGGATGATGTCACGGTGAGGGGGGGAAAAAATAGAAAAAAAAGGCACAGCATTGTCATGGTGAGTAACTGCGGCAACACGGCGGCATGATTAAACACCAGACAGGAGTCTACAGAGTTTGATTGCCTTGTTGTTAACATTGTGTATCCTGTGACAGGGACAGATGATTATCCCTCTCTCAGACACACTAATAGCTCTCAAATTATTGAGAGCAAGGCTGTTTATGGGATTTATGACAGGTAGTAAGAAGCTGCCAAAACAGTTTTCCTTGCCATTATGTGAAGAATTTAGTAGAAAGGTGGAAAATTTTGACGGGTTTTTACATTTTTTTCTTCCTTTAGATGAGTAGCATTCAAGTATTTCTATGCTGGAAAGTACATGTGTGCTGTAGTGGTACATTCCAGATTCTACCAAGTCAGAATAGTCATTTGGATATTAAAGGCCTAAAGCTTAGAAAAAAAATGCAGTTGCTACATTATGGCCCTATTTTAATTGTGTTTTATTGGCCAATATTACGAAACACCTTATAATTAATCAAATCACCCCCAAGTAATTACCACACAGACCATGCAACAATTGCTTGTTCTGCCCACTTGGCAATCCAGCCAACTAACAAAAGAGGACCAATTTTTCTCTAACAGACTGTTACATCTCAGGCCACAAATAAACATCATCTTTATTTCTTGTCCTCGCCTAAATAGTTTTATCTCTCTACAGAATTCCGGCACCCGCATCTCCATTAGCAAGTTTATTTCCATCACATGTGCTTAAAAAACAAGGGCAAAAACACTCACGAGCCACTTCTCTCTCAGTCTGTTTTCATTTTATCTGCTTTCCAGCTTACCTTGTCTAAAAATGGCTTCATTATTTCTTATTCACACGCTGCCGAGAAATGCAATTCACACTTATTACATAAGCTCGAAGTTCTACAATTCAGCTCTCACGCTCCTCTCTGCCCATGTTTAATATATCACCTCTTTTTTTTTCTCTTGTCTTGTTTTCTGTTCTAATCATTTTGGCCGGGTGACAGGACTTATCCTCACTCAACAGTCACGACACTGATAGCTAGGCTTATTTGTCCTATTTGTGCTTCTTTATAAGGGACAGATGAGCTGCAATTCAAAATAAACACAACTAATTTGGGAAGGGTAAAAGCAAGGAGACAAGAGGAGAGAATTCAATGCAGTAGACAGTGATAGAAAACTACTGAAGCTTTCCAGATTCGCCCTCTGAATAAATCTGTTCAATCAGGCTAGTTTTGTCAAGGTGAGTTGATATTTCAACACAAGTAGTCAGAAGACGATAGATGCACAACATTTGCAGTTGTCCTCAGTAATATATTCAATTATGTAAATAGCTTCATGAGTGATATAACGCTACATCCATTTTATGTTTTTAACTTTTAGCAATTTTATTTGTTCAATACACATGGTTGCAGAAAAAAAAACCTTTGCAAAAAACTGTGTTAGAGCAGACACAGCAACTTGTTTGCAATAAATAAAAGAAGCCCTGAGTAGTTAGCTGCAGCAGTAATAACCACTCAGAAGGCTGAAAAACCTTCAGCGTCTCAAACAGAAAATCTAGGGGCAAGGACGTCAAAGCACAGAACATGTTTTATTATAGCTCAGAAACGACCCTGTGTAAAATCATGAACGCAGTAAAAGTTTATTATCAAAGATTTATGTTAAAAAAAAATCTACCTCCCTCCTTTAGGAATGACAGTAATAGAATCTAAACTTTTCTTATCCCATCATAAAATTACATGTTGGGATTTAAAAGTTATATGTTCTTATGCATCACTGACTCATTGTAGTCTGACACTGCAAGATAAATGTGCAAATTTGAATTATCTTGGAACCTCTCAGTTAATTTCAGATTCCCTGGACCAATCAGGGCAAAGAAACATGTGACGTAGCGCTGCAGTGCGAAAGCAGCTCCTGTCATCGTCTCAAACCCGCCCCGCACTGGATAAACGGTTGAGATTGGCCCGGCGTGGGCAATGCCGGGTGGAAATCTGTTTGAACAGGAGGGGGGCCAGACCCATTCTGCCAGAACTAATGAAACATGAGCTCTCAGAATCGTCTGGTTTCCCAGGCTAGACTCGGTGAGCTGTGCAGATTAAAGCTCCTTGCTGCCTTGTCAAAATCAGATGAATTGGAGTTTTGCGCCAAAAACATTAAAAGAAGTCAGTCAACATTTGCTACAATCTGACTTTATTGTAACGTTCCGCTTTCATGAATCATAAGTGCTTGTTTGAGAAAACACACTATTGCAGGATATCTTCAGGATGCTTTTTCAGCCATAATGGCACAATACGCTGGTCTTTACAATCGCAATAATGTTATTTAAATCTAAATTGGTTGGATAAGCTCGGACAAAGATTGTAAGAGACAAAACAATCAGTCCCCATTTCAATGCCAGTGGCTTTGTGCTATTACAGATTACAGTTTTGGATCGCTGGTGTTAAGCTTTGAAATATAATTAATTATATTTGACTGTATTTCTCCGATGCATGTTCTCCCTGTGCAGCGTGGGTTTTTACCGTGTCCTCCAGCTTCCTCCCACAGTCCAAAAACATGCAGAGGTTAATTGATGATTCTAAATTGTCCATAGGTGTGCATGTGAGTGTGCTTGGTTGTCTGTCTCTATGTGTAGCCTTGCAATAGGCTGGTGACCTGTCCAGGGTGTCCCCTGCCTTCGCCCGAACCGGCTGGGATAGGCTGCAGCCCCCCCCGCGACCCTACAGAGGATTAAGCAGTGTATACATAATGGATGGATGGATGTATTTCTCAGAACTACGGCACTGGTTTAGGTCTGTGCATACTCAGACTATGTAACACTTTTAAGTACCTTCACTATAAAAAAGCTTTGCCCTGAAAAACACATGTACACTTACAGGAAATGCTGTTTTCAGTGATACTCCTTGTGCTCGGGTTCATACATTATTCCAGTTACCTAGAATGCATATGAACAATGCATCCCCTCATGCAGATTTATGGACAGTCTCACTGAAGGTAACACATTTGCGTCAAGGCAGGTTAATCCTCTTAGTAAACACAGTCCAAGCTTAGATGACTTGAAATTGAATTTCAGTGCAGCCTATGCTAAACTTTCCCGTAAAAGGCCTCTGATACATTACAGTATCAGTGTCATGTATTAGCATAATGCAGAGATAATATATACTGTGCTCTATTTAAGGCTTAGTATGGTAATACCTTATATACCACGTGACATGTAAATATCGATGCCAACGAGCTCTGATATCAAATACCAGAAAAAAAAGCACATATCTGGGGTAAGTGCTTCCCTGGAATTCAGGTGATGTTCTGCATAGTGTCATTATAATTAAGATTCATGGGAGACTGCTCATTCTGTTTTTGTGGCAATTCTGAGATTCATCCTCTTATGCCATGTATTAACCAAGCAGACACAGAATATTCCACAAAAACTCCATCCTTGTGGCTAATTACTTTGAAACCCTGGGTTGCAGCATATTACCCGGCGCTAATAAGCTGACTGAGAGGAATAACTAGCACCCTGGCATGGAACTTTATAACAGTTTATTGAGCAATGAGGACTTGGCCTTGGAACAATTGTCCCTCAGAGGAGCATCAACTCTGAACTGCTTTTCGCCTCTGAACCAGTTTTATCCCTGTCAACGAGGTAGCAAGGAAGGAGTGGTCCACTTTGTTAAGTGCATGCAGATATGATAATGTCTATTTAGGCTGTAGTAATAGCTGCTGCAGGTAAAAAGAATTCTAAAATTCCCCAAAACACTCTGTAATGTGTTATTAGTACTGCTACTAGACTTGTATTATGTCCGTTTTAGGACATGGAATGTGCTATAACTGAGTATGTTAAATCAAATACTGTACCAAACTGCAGTTTTAATTATTTGTGCTGCTTTATAGTTAACTTCCACTGTATTTCACAAGAAGACATTGTACTTTTTACTGTACTATAAGTACTTGACAGGTGTAGTAAGTATTTTAATATATTTTACATTGTGGTATTTCTAGTTTCTA
>OMNN01002664.1:0-10383 GCA_900302755.1 Chromis chromis | reverse complement strand
AAAAAAAATGGGCACAGAGGGAAAAGAGAAAACACTGCTTTCTTGATGTTGTTATATGACAGATGTTTTTTTCAATAAAATGGGCTTTTAAGGGAATATTTGACTTGCATATGAATAATATACATTTATTTTCAGTCCATCTGGATAATGTAGCTGATCTAATGAGAATGAACTCTCCTCTGGCCAAAGTAAATCTCCGGCTGGCTTTTTTTTTTTGATTCGCATTACTAACAAGTGTAAAGAGTGCATACATTTTCTTGCAGAGCATTACATACATTAATCACCCACATCTCATGAATACAAATATAAACAAAAAAAGCATGTACATGCAAACACTGTGTTGGTCCTTCTCTTAAAAATAAGCACTGTCCAGGGAAAGTAGCTATTGTTCTTCCAGCAAACATCCATATTCCTGCATCATTTATGAATAGAGTTCTAGCCAGTATACCATATAAAACAGTCTAATGATGCACATTTTCCTTCACTGATGGGTTTGAAAGGTATGATATATTTAAAAAATAGAGCAAATTATTCCATTTATCACAGTCAAAAACTGTACAAATAGCAATCCTTCACAAAAACTGCTGTAACTAGACATGCCGTTCTTTCGAAAAACTTTTAAGATCTAAGCTTAAAATCATGACATTTCATCAAAACTTTAAAAATTCAGTGCTCCTCAGCACTACCGTGAAGCTATTAGTGACTCAGCTGTGACAACCAGTCACGGCTGAACTGGGTTGAACTGCAGGTTGTGTTTACACAGAGCAGACAGGGGCCAAGTATGGATACCAATAAAAAATGTAAGTAGTAAAATATATATAGCATGTAGAGTAACGTTCTTTCCAGTGTTAGCAACACGTGTGGAGACATGGTAAAATGTTGTACATGTTTAGTTTTTTTTATAAATACTCAAAGAAATTTGACTTCCACTTTTTTTGTGTGTGTGATTTATGACACTATACCTTTGCTATACTTCACAGAATACATTTATCTCTACTTCTTGCCATGGCTATGTTGTTTCCATAGAGGTGCAGGGCTTTATATTGCAGTGAAAAATGAACCCACATTGAGTAAGAATGTGACAGAAGCAAAAAGAAAAGCACCCAGAAACTGTTTGGGACATTAAGAATATGATTAAAGCCACCAGGAGCCTAATAATCTTATAATTCATATGTTCAAGCAAGATGGCATTAGAGTGACATTGTGAATATTGCATCGGTCAAAATGCAGAGGACTGAATAACTTGAGTGGGCAATATTCATTAGCATGAATGGGATGCCATTTTGGAACACTGTTCCAATCCATTTCCTTCAGTACACCCATCGCTTCTTCAAATGCACCGTCCCACTCCACCAGAAAATAGTTCTAATGAAAATCTAGCTGCCTGTCCTGTGGGGGAAGTGAGATATAGGTAGTCCTTATAGATTTTACCTCAGGCAGTGGAAGCTAAAAGTGGATAAAAAAAAAAAAAGATGGATCATGTCTCAGTTTCTTTAAAGGTTCGTGTTGTAACTCACAGCAACAGATACAAACCAGATCGGTATACAGATCAGCAGTGGGTAGCTATACATAGACTTGGAAGAGGTGTGGCATTTTTGATGTAATCGGAGAGAGAAATTACCTTTATTTAGGAATGTGTTGCATAGATTTGCATGTATAGATAAGCCTGATGTGATGCATGTAGAATTTGTATGCATGAATTCCCCTACTGCTTGCTTTTGCGTCAGATTTAATACATCACGCCCAACTTAGATGTTGTGTAATGCAGCAGGAATAGGGATCCTTATTTTGTTGCAGCCCTTGCATGTTGTAGAAATTACAACTGTCCAGTGTCAGAAGCAGGGTGTCTGAGAACAAGCCTTTACTGAATAAAGAAGACTAGTTTTCTGGTGTTAAAAATAAAGAACGGATTGTTTTCTTACCTGAGACAGTCCTGACGATCTCGGAAGTGTTCCTCAGGCCCACGAAGGAGAATTGGTAGAGCCTCCAGGAGCGAATGTCCCCAACCTCCACTGAGCTCCTCTTCCACTTGTACACAATCTCCTCCCTGGGGTAGCCATCTGAAGAAGACAGAACCGTAAGAATGACACAGAGCTTAGTTTGAAACTCTGAGAAGAGTAAAGCTCGGCGCAAAAACAACACAATGTTTTTCAAAGACTTCAACATACATCCCTTTTAGGAAAACATCTTAAGACTTGACTGCTTACATATGCTCGCTGTTACACAAAAGAACAAGAAGAAGAAGAAAAAAAAAACTATGTGGTGCAACGCTGTTCAATATAAAACAAAAACACAGCACAGTCTGTTTTATTTTAGAGTAATCCATACCCACAAAGTCAGCTAGCTTGCAAATAAACCTTTTTCATGAAAGAACCATTATGTAACAGACTCCTGCATAACATGTTGACGAAATAACCAGTCCATCTGTGAGGAGAAGATTTCTTTCTCACTGAAATACTGACTTAAAAAACAAAAAATTACACCATTGATCTATGGCCACGAATGAGTGGTATTTCAGTATTTAATTACCTCCAGTGCATGCTATGTCTGCACAACAGTAATCTTACTTGTCTACAACTGATTCACTTAGACGAGCAGTTGCAATGTCATAATCAAATCATGTTTATGAGTATTGAATGTTTGTCTGGTATCCAATTTTGAGAAGAAGAAAAAAGGCATAGCTAATCTTGTTTTAAGCTAATTGCAACAACTTGACTAAATGTTTCTCAGTACAGGTGTCAAAATCTGTAACCATCTTCAGCCAATCCTCTTTAGACTTCTAGTCTAGTGCAGTCTTCAGCGTAGTGATGAGCTCTGTGCATGAAGTATCTTGAATAATATACATAAAACTTTCCTCGGTGCAAACTTTAAATGATTTTTATGACTAAAGTGCGCTCAGACAGCCAGTAATGCTCGACCTCAAAGGAGCAGGGGATGAAAGGCTCCTTCACTGGTAATGCATTCGGGAGACATTGATTCAGCATCTTTTTTGGAAACGAGAACAATGCTACTACAGCCGTATGACATGAGTTTACCTTGAACCTAATGGTATTGAAACCCTGTATCCTGTGTTTCTGTAAATACTCCAACCAAATAATGTGGTCAGATCTGATCTAATTGTATTTAAAACCGCTGCAACAGTGGCTTCACTGTAAAATCTACCATGCTTTGTTGTTATATGGCACGTGTTGGGAAAATATGCCGCGTGATAAATTGCTGCACACTGCTCCGCCCGCTACATCTGAGATTGAGCTCATGTACTGTACATCAAGCAATTTTCAAAGTTCTGAAAACATCCATGGCTTTCATCAAATTTAAATGAATGCCTCTGTTCCATTTTTAGGCCTGCTACCCCCTCGGTTTCTCTTTCTTGTGCTCTGGAGCTATTTAGGCAGCATTTTCTCTGGAGAATATCCCATGGTGCATCTCTCTGTAGATCCATAGCGGCCTCATTAGCATAACTTACCCCCCATCCACCCCTCACATAAAGGGACTGACTCATTTGGACTCGTGTCACTTTTTGAAATGTCTTGTAGAACAGTATTGACAAAGTGCAGGAAAATCGCTCAGAAGTGCCTTTGGTCGAGTTGGCAATGAGGAAACCATCATTAAATCCCTTTCCTGAATGCCAGCACATACTGTGAATGAATAAATGAATTGTATAACCCTCCCAGAACCCCAGGCAGTTTCTGGGCGTTTTTTACTCCTGGCACATTGTTACTCACTGTGGGTTCAATTTTCATTGCGTCTTGCACTTCTATGGAAACAGCACAACCATGACCAGACCAGAAGAACTCAGGTCTTTTGTGCAGTATAACACAGTTATGATGTCATAAAGCATAAAAAAATAGAAGCTGAATTTATTTGATTATTCAGTTTTTAAAAAAAACCTGGAATGAACATGTACAACATTTTTTCAAGTGCCCACAGGTGTTACAAATACTAGGAAAAAATGTTGGCTCTACATACTGTAGATATTTTACTACTTAGATTTTTAGATTTGTTTCCATACTTGTCTCCTAGCTGCTCTGTGTAAACACAGCCTGCAGTTCAGCCCAGTTCAGCCAAAACGTCCCTGTGACTGTCACAGCTGAGTCATGAATGACTTCAGGGTTGTGCTGAGGAGCATAGATTTATTTAACAGTTTTTTGTTTTTTTTTTAGTATTTAAATGAGACAGTATTTTTGATGAAACATAACAATTTTAATGCTTCGATTTGGTTACTTTTTCAGAAATGTTGTCTTTTACCAATGTTGGACCTCCTTTCTGTATAGTTACAATACCATATACTGTACAGACTGCACATGAAAACCTATTTCCATCAGTGCATAAATTCACATAAGACTCATTTGACTGTTTTTCAAGTGATCTGAAAAAAGTCATAAAATTGCTGCAGCTTGAATTAATTTCCTTCGGCCTGTTGCATAATTATTCCTTAAATATGTCGCTTGTTTATGGCCACAGTCCATGTGTGTGTGCATTTTAGATGAGACGGAGGAAGACAGGGAACGGTAAACAGTACGATATCAGCATATGGCCAAACTTACAGCTTGAAAACTCCAGGGGACATGAGTGCTCATCCATTGGGAAGTTGTTCAGTTTAAGCTGGCACTCGGCATCGATGGTCAACCTGCAGAGACAAAAAAAATTGTAATTATATAAATACACACACACACACACACACACACACACTCACACATTACCAGTCTATCACAAGACACTGTGGTGAAAAACTCAGAATGAACAACCAAACCTTATCACTAATGACACGAGGAATTATTCATTAAAATTTCAAAAAACTAAATTGATGTTTTTTCACAGCAACACACTTGTCTTTTTTTTCACACTTGAGGGAGTTTGAAGGCAAAGTCATTAAACTTCCTCTTAATGAGAGAATGACCTTAAACGACTTTACCCATCCATGCACTCGCTATTGTCATGTATCACTGTGCTCTGAATCACAGCGGTCATCCTAATTAACCAGTGGTTAAGTTCTGAGTTCCTTAACAAATTAATGAAGTGGAGGGGTAGTGTTCTGCATAGGAGAACATCCATCACAGCTTGATTGAGTCCAGAAGACTTCACTTTCTCTCCTATTATCACAAATGATATATTGCGGTGTCAGAGCAAATGTCCGCTTTATTTATGATGGCATGCAAACATGGTAATAAGCACAATTAATATTTCCCTTTAATCTACCAACCTGTGTTACATGCATTACATAGTTCTTTGTTAGTTCCAAGGGTATTACAGTCAAACGCATCTGTTGTCAGATATGTGGTCTGAGTTATCGGTAGGCAACTAGTCTCCAGTTAATACTGAAATAATAATGAAGGAAAATTAAAAATACTGTTTTTTAAACCATATATTTCATTCCACAGCACCCAAAACATCACTTCAGGCAATGTACTTCCTTTATTCCCTTGTCACATAACAACTCTCTTCCTCAGTCTGTAAGACATATTTCTTGCATGTTAATTAATGTCAAACTTATAATGCCACAATGTAAAAGTTTCCATGGTCTGCGCAGGATAATCAATGTAATGAATCATGTATGGCCTTAAATGGTTGGGTACTTTAGAATACTTTTACAGTGCACACATTATTTGTTGCTTCCGATGACTTTTGGAAAAGCAGCAAGCCCCTTACTGGCAACAAATTAATATCAACATATAAGAAATAAAAAAGATCTTTGTAGTCAAGCTTACCAGGTTACCATATAATTTCAGTTAATTATTATTTTCCCTCTGTTTCACTTTGATAATACTAGAATTAATTGCTTATGTAAATAGAATTTGAGCTCCTTATTGTCTTACCTATCATTCTGTCATAGGAAATAAAGTTTTTTTTGTTTAAACCTGTAGTGTGAAACTCATGTCTCTCCCTCTTGGCAGTGCAAGTAATTACACAGGCATGTTGTGATGTATGCGTCACTCGATCGTTTTGTACTTTATTGCAATCCCTCCTCCAACCGCCAAGTTTCTTGTTTCTCTGGAGTATCAGAAACATTACATGGACACTTTTTTAGATTTTTTTGCCATAATCTCCACCATCCATGCTTCCCTCTTCAGCTCTGGCAAGACAGTCACTGCTAGCTAATGAAAAACGCATTGCTACCAGTTTCTCAGGTGCCAATACTAGTTAATAGCCACTGAGGAGTCCGAGAACCAATATTTGGAACCAGTGTATATAATTGCAGTAAAAATCTAAATCTTTGTGTCAGAATTTAGAATAAGACACATTCTAGCACAAAACACCAATTGTGTTAAGCTCAACTTAAGTGTTGATGTGACGTGTAACCAGCCAGATAGTGGTGTGGGCCGGGCATTGATTGAGATCATATTGTGGCGACTACAAATAGCATGCCGCGGCTGCATTAGAGCTGAAGTAGTGAATTTCAAATTTTTAATTTCTAGAAATTGGTTGAAATAAATAATGCTATAGATGATCGAAACATGATGAATATCGGATCCAATAATCAGCCAGAACGATAATGCACCAGTGAAAATATATTGCAACAGAAACCAGAGTTAAGCTGTAATAAGAAGCACTTTCTCTCATTTTTTAAGTTTAGCCACAGTATATGTACACACTAATAACTGATAATGTAATCTTTCACTGTGAAAAATGGCAGCAATAACTGGTAAATTAATTAATTCTAAACCTTCAATTGTCTCTTGAATCAAACTGTCAGTCGCAGATGAAATAGGTGAAGCAGAAGATCTATGACTCATATCTCAACGCAGACACTACTTTACCTGAGGGTGTAGAGTATTCGTCCATCATTCCAGATCCGCAGCATGCGATTGGGTGTGGTAATCCAGTGGGCGTCGGCCTTCTTTGAGTTGCGAAAGAAAGTGTCTGGGATCCAGATCTTCCCGACCATGTTGCTGTTGAGACGCAGAACCTTCATCGTGCTGTTGAATTTTAATCTTCTGTCGTACCAGGTCTGAGCAAAAAAGATGTCGATGGTGTATTCCTGATGACACAAAGCACAGTTTTACTTGAATTGTCATATTTAACTTCATTTTAAAAGCTGAACATGCTTTACACGCTAGATAAAGAATCTCTGTCAGGGAAAAAACCTTGCAAACTGTATCGCTCGCATCCAGCACTGTCGGCAATGCTCCAAAAGTACTGCACTGTTTCTCCACTCGAGGGGAACTTTTTTTACACAAACTTAATTCTGGAATTTAGATCTGCAAGCACTTTTTCTTTCGACAAGATGGTGTCTAATTCAGGAAAAGAAGTCCTTTTGTCCCTACTAAAGAGCACTGTTGAAAAAGACCATCTTGACGCCCTCAACCTGAAAATTAAATGTTCAACGGGGCAATTAATAACTCCCATTGTTAGGCTGAAGTATTACCCAACCTCATAACCTGCTGCCTTGACAGCACTTTGTCCTGAGCTTTGACAAAACCTTCCGTCTCCCATTCAGGCCTTGTAAAAACTATGTTAGAACATATATATGAAGGAGGGAAACTCAGCCAATAGAGGCATGGGCAGAGTTGAAGAGCTAAGAGCAAAGGTGAGGTGTGGTCTGATGTGAAAGGGAAAAGTGAGGCAGTGAAAGAGAGGGAGCTATCAGTGTTATTTATTTTGTTATTTGGATTGGGTTAGCCCTCAGGTTCAAAGTGAAGTACAGCAGGATATAAAATAAAATAGGGATTTGTGTGCAAGAGGGCATAGAAGCATTAACTTCCTGACAAAGCTTAGCTCAACAATAAAGTCTAAATCCATGCCAAAGAGTTCTAAACGAGATTTGAGAAACATTTTCACCAGGCAACATTCCTATCCTTTCAGCATCCCCCCCACCCCCTCTGCAAGGCAAAGATCGACAGTTCAAATCCAACGATGAGAGAAAGGTTGAATGCTTTAGGATGTTCATCTGGGCCCCACTGAGAAGGATAAGCATCTACTTTATATCATGAACCTATATATAGTCCAGGAAGAATCGTATTTCTTCCAATTCAAACAGTTGCACATGTCTAAAAGCGGCTAAGAAACTGCTCAGCTCTTGTGGCTACAAGGCATACATTTCTGATTCCTTTTCTTCTACAAACCTTGACCTCTTTCTCTCTGTTAGTTTGTTCCATCTCTTCCCTCTCTATTACACTCACACGAGTTGCAACTTTGCCATATTTCAAAGATTTCCAACGCATAATTAAGAAATCAAAATTGTGCTCATGCTAAGATGCACGCCCCCGCACCATCAGTCTATTCTCTGCTCTTCAGAAAAAAAACGACCAACCTCACCACATTTGTCATGTCAGAGTGTGAATGCACTGGCCTGACCACACGTATTACATATGAATGTGAGGCAATCAGTCAACCTTTCATGTCAGCAGAATGCCCTCATCACACACGCAGCCATGCATGCACGCAGACTCGCTAATGTGAGCACAAACACAGCTTTTCGAACTGATTCCATCAAAGCTTCTCTCCCAGCATCACTGTGACTGCAGTTATTGAGAGTGGGTGTTTTAGCTAAGACTAAGTGAAATGGAACGCCATCGCCATGTAGAACAGACTGCTCTGCAGAATTACAATAGAGGTGGGCTCTCAGCAAGGACATGCAACACTGACAATGACACCAAAACAATGCTGATTTAAAATCTGCAAGAGACTCTCAATTTCTAATTCTTTTCTCCTCTTTTTCCTTCTATTTTCTCTCCAGTACCCATTCTGCCCTGTTTTGGTTGTCACTTGTGCATTACAGCTGTATATTTTATAACTTCACATTACCAGAGGTAATCAGAACAGGGAGTAGGGTCTTCCCAGATGAATCAGCCAAAATGTAGCACTTCCAACATTTTCAATTCTAAAATTGTGACTCGCTAATAGGAACACACTGACAGGATTTTTGGAAGACGATACAAATAACCAGCTCTCCCACACATATTGGCGAACAGAAATGTGCAGTTGTGTAATGTTGGACCGACTTGGCTTGGCAAATAACAAAGTGGTTAAAAAATAACATGATTTTGTTCTGTTTATTCTATGTTGCTACCAACTGCACTGTCACACAAATATAAGGGCCTTGTAGAGATTATGGGGGAAAAGAAACTTGCATTAAAGAAACACTCACAGAAAAAAAAACAGCACTGCAGTTTGCGAAAAAAAAACAAATGTAGTGCAGCCAGTACTGTGGTTTCACCAGCACAATATTTCCTTCCAACCATAATGACAGACAGATGATCAAAAGCCCAAAGAAATCCTGCCTTCAAACCAGACCCAAGGAAAATCACAAATTGGTATATTTATTTGAACAAACCACAAGAAGCTGGAACAGGTGACACCTCAGATTGTTGCTGATGCAATTCTGGGCAAGTACAAAGTGAGAAGATCTTTGGATTTGCCAGTGCACGCAGCCATTTGCAAATATGCTGCTTTGAGATCTGGCCTGTGTGTTGAAACACAACATGGTTACCTGTTAGTCAGTATTTCTATTCAAAAATATGAGGTGAACTAAATGGACCACATTCATCCATTTATCCAAAGGCCAGAGCAGTTGTTAGGAAGCTGATTGACAATGGCATTGTGCTGCTACAGCACAAGTGCAGTGGAACAGTGTCGTGATTGAACCAACCAGTCGTGCCTGACGTCAAACATCTGCCTCTGCCTTCTTTAGCAAGGCACTGAATCCTGACCAAAGCTACTCTCTGGATCAAGACATCAACACAAATTTGCGAAGAAATATTCTCTCTCTTAGTTAAGCATTCAGTTTCAATCTGATTATTAATAACAGTGTTGACACACTGACATTGTATTTTAATGTCACTTACCATATTGATGGCATTTACTGGACCGATGCTGTTGACAAACATGTCTGTGTGGATCACTGTCGGCTTGACTGCAAAGAAGCACAGGAAAATACATTTTAATAATCTTTTTTGCACTTGAATAACACGTTTCAGGTAGGTGTTTATTAGTTTTAGTACAAGTAATTATCAGTGAAGAAAAATATGGAAAATAAGCACCCTGCAGTGAATGTAAGTGAATGTGTGACTTTATAGCTGATGGAAAACATCACTGTTCAGTTAGCTTGCAGTGGATAAATGCATACCTGTAAACAGGTTCACTGGACATGCTAATTTTGCCACAGACGTTTGTCAGGTATCAAATTTGCAACATTCTCTTTATACTAAAGTTGTAAGCTGTAACAATTAATATGAAAAAAAAACAATTTTGGACAAAATTAGAAATAGAAACAAGCGGCCATGGAGAAAAGACCAGACAATGAGCAACCCAAGTCTCCTAACAACTGGATTTTTTCCAAAATCTTAAAGAGAGAAAACAAAAAATCATGTTTCAGAGGACAAACAGACTCAGTCACTGTTAAGGAAATATTAAGTAAATGAGATATTACCTAATATGGCATTC
>OMNN01002661.1:0-11956 GCA_900302755.1 Chromis chromis | reverse complement strand
GACATGCAATTTAAGAGTAAGAAAATGTATTGTAGATTTACTGTAGTACCTGGTTGTGCCTCCAGGCGGAGCCTCTTACTGTTTCATTAGACAGAGTTACAGGTGTGTTTGCTGACTGCTTGTACAGGTTTAAAAAAAATCATTCACACCTCCCTGCTGTCACTTCCTAACTGTGGCATGCTTCGAACAACATTCAAACAAAAGTGTTAAAGTGTATCAGTATCAGAGTATAAATACATTTCTAATATCCTTGTTTAGGTGGCCTATAGAAACTAGACTTTAATTAACATGATCTACTATGTACATTATTCCAATGGCAACTAGGGATGTTAATGATTAATTGCTTATTGATTATTTGCCGTTAATAATTCAGTTGATTAAAATTGTATTACTCAAAAAGAAAGAAGATGAGGGACATGCAATTTAAGAGTAAGAAAATGTATTGTAGATTTACTGTAGTACCTGGTTGTGCCTCCAGGCGGAGCCTCTTACTGTTTCATTAGACAGAGTTACAGGTGTGTTTGCTGACTGCTTGTACAGGTTTAAAAAAAATCATTCACACCTCCCTGCTGTCACTTCCTAACTGTGGCATGCTTCGAACAACATTCAAACAAAAGTGTTAAAGTGTATCAGTATCAGAGTATAAATACATTTTAGAGGTACAGGAATGTTTAAAGGATATAGCTGGTTGAATGTTAACTACAGTGAACAAGTTACGTATCATGCAGATCAGGTGTGAGAACTAATTTGACATCAAATGAAGGCATTATTAATGTTACAGGTTATTTACTGTGGAAGACTGCAGCTCGTATGTTTGTTCATTTCTTAAGAATTTGTCATGCCAATTGGTGAACGGCAATTTTAAATGGAGTTATTTTGTTTGTTTGTTTTGTTTTGTTTTGTTTTGTTGTTCACCTTATCTGTTCTACAAATTCCAAATATAACTGGGCCAATTTTGCCGGTAACATTAAGTGTCTTTAAAGATGCTATTAATAACAATAAGAATACAGTGTGTAAGGTGCACAGATAATGTGGAATACAGCTGGAAAATGTTATAAACACCTTACCCCACTGTATAGACGAGTTCGTCTGGCACTAGTGGGCCAAGGAGTGGGGACGAATCAGGCCGTGTGAGTGAACTAGTGCTAGTAGATACTAAATGGCTAGGCTAACTTTGGAGGGAGTCATCATGAGGACTTTCCTGCTGGTAATATTACTGTTGTCTTCATTATCCGAGTTGTCTTTCTGTCGGTGTTTAACTTCAGCCTGAGCACTTAATTTCAAAATGACATGAAATTAAATGATTTTTGGACAATAGGCAGACCAATCCAGCACCATTTTTACTCTTACCATCATGCAATGCTCTCAGCAAAAGATTCCACTCATCACTGGCCACACATTCATTATTCAGATTTAATTTGAGGTTGCAATGCATGTTGTTGCACTCCCGTAGATGTGGGCCTGCCCTCCACCTTCACAATTTACCAAACAGAAGTGGGACAACAAATAATAGTTTATCACAGACTGGAACATAATTTTCATCAAAATAAATCAGTAACATTAAGCTGAGTAAGATTATGTCCTTTGCATTACAAAAATAAAAAAACAAGCGAATTATATTTTTGGTAAACACATTACTTATTAATTCCCTGCTCTGAACTTCTAACTGCCCTCCATCTACAGTACACACACATACACAAAGTCACACAAACACACACACCGACACAGATAATGAGCTCTGATTGGTCCACTCAGTGACTATATACCTGCAATTAGTGTCATAGTGTTCAGCCTCTTGCCTCTCTGGAGTCCAGAAGCTAAAAAGCCTGTCAACCTTCTTCATTAGCTTGGAGAATAGGCTTCACTTCTCTCTCTCGCACATGCACACACAGACACACACACACACAGGGCATGAACACACACACACACAGACCAGTGTGCCCACGCAGAATTTAGTAAATGTCAGGGCTGTGGTCCAGGCAGACGCTGGGCTCTGCTCCTGCTGACAGAAGCAGCAGCAGCAGGCTGTGGGGAAATGGCTGCTGGATTCACCATTGTCTTGTGTAATTAAATTGACAGAACCACAACCTCCTGTGGCAGAGTTCACAGAGCCGACGTCCCGCTCTCCCTACAGTCTGACTGTAATGTTAAAATGTCTGTATGAAAGGGAGAAGGATGATGTTCACATCACACCAGGATAAAATACTTCTTTTAGATTCTCAAATGAAGCCAAGCATAAAGGAACGGAGGAGTCGACCTGCCATGTGTCTGCCTTCATCTTCCAGGGACTGTACCGCTTTAAAATGCATCTATAACAGTGTTCACACTGTGCTCAGTGTGGAGCCACTCTCAGCCGCTTCAGGCACTTCTTAAGAGAGAAAATCACCTCTCGTCATCTGTGAAGCCTATGTTTACTTTTCAGAATAAAATCTCTTGCAATTCTCTCTGATATTGTAGAATGTTATACTTACTGCAGAGACTGTCAATAATACACTGGCTGGTATTCATCTATACTGACTGTAATTAGTCATTCTGAGCCAATTGCATGCAAATAGGTCCATACAGTCATAAGCAAATGTTTGACTCCCCTTGGCAAATAACATATTCAGATATTTTTTTTCAGTAAAAAAAAAGTAAATATGCATTTCTTTAAATATTAATGCCCTGATACTTTTTATTCAATAAACCTATGGAGTCCATATTCTGCCTTTTGATTTGCCTTTCCTTCAGTGTATTTTATTGCCGAAATTCCACACTAAAGGGAGTTATTCCCTTCTACCAGAAAACAAGGCTCCTTACCGGCCTGAAACGCCTTGTTTGAAGTCCAGGCGTTGCTTCCTTTACTTAAGTTAGTGTTACGGACACTAGAAAAGTATTGTGATACCCGATTGTTAAAAAAGACAACTGGCATTACCTCTCTGTCGTCAGGCCAACTGATGAATCCGAGCAGACTGGGCTTTTCAGGAAGAGGGGATCTTTATAAGGATAGAAAACAGAGTGTTTCAGACAGAGGGTAAGAGGAGATGCTGCATCAATGCACAGTATGAGACAATAATATGTTTCTGAACATTAAAGCATGTAAAAATATTCTAGTAGACCCCAAAAGTAAAATGCCAAACTTGTAGATGTGCAGAATAGGGGCTCTTTAGGAAACATAAAATCCCTGTATTCTACTTATAAAGTCTCAGAACTTCATTAAGTTGTTAGGCCTTAACTGATACAGCATGTTAGGTTTTGCAAAGCAGAGGAATTGTTATTAGAACTGTCAGCTGGTGGCAAATTCAGAGCTGATAAATTCTGACTCTTCAAACCTTGTGATAACACTCACAACCACAGGCTCCACTGAGCAACTGACTGAGCATCTGAAAAGAAGCTAACTGATGTCTAAAGAGCAGGGAAATGCTATAAGATGAAGAAAGTGCTTTCAGCCTCCACTGTCTGAAATGCCTTTAAGAAACAGCAGTTAAGGGGAAGTGTGGAAGTCAAGACAAGATCTGGAAGAGCAACAGAACTTTCAGATAAAACTGCATGTCTGTGCAGTTTGATGAAAATATTACGTCTGCTGTTAAGCATGGGTGGAGATATATTCTTTCAGGCTGTGTGGCAACCAGTGGTGCAGGGAACATTGCACAGATAAAGGCAAGAAAGGATTCCACTAAGTATCGTCATCTGGATGTAGATGTCATGCAAAAGTGAAACTGAAAAGTGGGTGCCTTCTACAACCTGACAATGGTCGAAAGCACTTGAAAATCCACCATGCTTGAAGCAAATCTGTGGAGAGAGCTTGATCATGCTGTGTGTAAAAGCAAACCAAAAAAATATCTGAGAATTTAAAGTGGTGTGCAAGGACACATGGCTGAATATCCCTAAATCAGGAATAAAGACTCTTAGCTGGACACAAAAGGTGCAAGCTGTGAAACCTGCAAAATGTGGGCTACTAAGTGCCAACTTAGTAGGATGCAAAAACTTTTGTACACAAATAAGGCTTTTCATTATTTTTTCTCTTAATTTTTTTAAGTCTCTGTAATGTTTGCTGCTGGGGTTGCATTTATGTCTTTTCACTTCAAAAACCCTGTAAGTTGCTCAGGGGGGGTCCATGGTTACATACAACTGACGGTGTATATTAGCACCTCAAGGAGTCTACAGCCATGTATGACTCGTTAAGTGGTTTACACCGCATCTGACCATGCAATAATTAACTGGCTTTACCAATAGTCAGTGGTCTACACTATATATGTTAGAGATAAATAAAAATGCTATAAACTGTAATAATGTTGTCTTTCATTCTTTTATATATTCATTCATAGCCATTTATTCATGTATTATCCGATTGGATATAGTTTTTTGAGAATTTGTATGATTACATATACACACCCTCTGTGGTTAATTGCAGGGAGGTGGGGCGAGAGACACACTCAGAAAGGTGTTTTGAGGGTGCTACTTTAGGTTTCATCTGAACAATAACAACACAATGGCCTTATGGCTCCAGTACACAGGGTCGAATCTCACAGACATTATTCGTACAGTCTGACCACAAGCGGCAAAACACAGAAATGGGAAACTAGAATGATGCATCAGTTGTTGTTTTTGTTCAAGATCTAATTCTGAAGCAACAACCCAAACATGAACAATTGATAATTAAACTGAGACAATTATCCATTTGTGAAGTAAATGGGGAAAAATGGATTATGAAAGTTTGATCTGAATGCATGCCCACTGTTCAATTAGGGGGAGCAAAGTTGTGGTTTTTCCACCCTATGTATTTTTTTTATTGTTTTTTATTGTTTTTTTTAAAGTAAGCTTATCATACACTCCTGTAACCTGTAACTATATTTAATTGGCCTCTATCAGTGATCCTTTAACTATTTTCAGCAGATGACAATGTAAGTGTAAAAAATGAAAGAAAAAGAAATCACACATTTTTCAACCTTTGAGTCAGTCCACGCAGGAGTCTGATTGTTTACGAAGGTGAGAGAAAATTGCCATTTACCTGAACTGGAATCAATGACTATTTACAAAGAGTGTAACCCAGGTTGTTTTCTGAAGCTAAAAGTTCCATATACCCTCTATAACACATCACATGCATCAGTAGACTTTACAATTCATCAGTGTTCCAGAAATGCCTTGCAAGCATCGGCAGATGATGCCATTAACCGATGTTGCTACAATTTCCCAGTGTTCCTAAAATGCTACATCTGCATTGGTAGATGCTTCTAGGGTGCTTTGCACAAAGAAGCCTCTAGTCCCCACTCAGTTATTGCAGAGCAACAACAGACAAGTGTGTGGTGAAAACTTAGCTTCCAGTGAGTAAAATAAGGTGTTCTAATGTCACGTTTACCCAAGTTGAAACAGTGACAAATGACCATGGCAATGGTGCAACCAATGGAAATGTTCTGACGCAAGAATGCAGGAAATCTGTTTTTAAATTACCTCCTGCCAATTATCACTAAGTTTGCTCCCTCATTTTAAAACATAACCAGGGGCCCGTAGAGGGGCATGATTGCCAACATTTACAATTATTCATTCGGCACCTTTTGCCCTTTTGTCCACAGTGACGTACAAATGAGATTCAATCCCAGCCACAGCAGATCCAGGGGAAGCCTTTGAGAATAAGCGCCTCAACTCTCAGCTCAATGTTCCATTTAAGCACATTGGAAATGACAATTTTGGGGGTAGACAGCGAGAGGAATGGAGAGATTTTTGAAAGCAGAGGAATTGTGCTGACCAAATTGAGCTGGGTAACTTTAACCATCAAGGAAGCACACAGGAGAGTAGTTTAGCTTGAATGGTCTGACTGACATTGCAATCCTTAGAGCCATCAATCAAAGTTATTCTTTAGCCATTGCAAAAGAAAATCGCCACCTATTATTCCAACTATGCAAGTACCCAAGTAAAGACATCTAACCTGTGAAATGAAAACTCTTTTATCTTTATTCAGGCGATACAGAATCATTACCACTGCGGCCACTTAGCCATCCTGATAGTGTGTGTGGAGAAAGTAAAGAGAATAGTACAATAATAATGTTACTGTTATCTCTGGTTCAGTAGTTCCAATAAAGCCTCACAGCCCTCTTGTGTAACTCATGAAAAGAAATGCAAAGCTGTCCCCAGATTGCCCCCTCTCTCCCATCCTTCCTGTCACTCTCTGCTGTACTCTATGCAAAACAGATTATGATGCTGCACTGCCTCGGAGACAGTGGTGCAGTGTCCAAACAAATCCTCCAAGAGTCAAAAAAAAAAAGCAAAATCACATCCCAGAGCAGAGTAGTGGAGCCAGCAGGCCGTCTGTCAGTCACAGCAGATGATGGAGGCGTCCGTCCAATTTTCATCCAGATTGCGTTCCTGTTCACTGGAAAATCACCACATTCTGACTCACCACTCAGACTGCGGCCCCAGATATTCTTCATCACATCGTCTTTGTTTCATTCAGCTACAAGAGCTACTTCCTCCCACTTCTGGGCAGTCATTAGGAAAAGTACTTTTGTTGTTAGCACAGTACTTTGTTTGACTTGGTATTAGTCTACGGACATTTGATGCTGATCTGAGCTTCAGATCAGCTGCAGAACTCAATCAACTTTTAAGATCTGAGAGAAAACCAAATTCGACGAAACACATATGCTGTGTGTCTACTGTGAGGCGACTGGACTAGATTAGGTTTGTTGGTTACCTGTTTTAATATGCCACTATTGTTGGTTATGTCTCCACAACACAAGAGGTATCAAAAAGTTCCATATTCATTACGTGCATGCACGAAGCACATCATGGTCATGGAAGCTCCCACCGAAAGAAGAAACAGCAGTTTTTACAGCGGAAAATCCTGCAGTTTCCAAGACTGAACAAGCCGCATCAGATCAGAAGTACACCAAAAACATGTTCAGTGTTTTCTTTAACATTCACATCACAAGAAATGAATTACACAGGGTCAGACTGACTAGAGAGAGCTATACTGTATAATGTCCTCAGGTGTCTGAGGAAAAATCTCTGATGCAAATGACCTGAACCGTGGTGTGATGTGGCTGCTTCATTGTGCTGTGCAACCGGCTACTACAACAACAATTATCACTCTCCACCCACCCTACTCAACATGTGCATGCTTTCTTGCATTTATTACTTCTTCCTCTTCCCTCTTCAAGTAAAAGGATGGCTATTGGCAGATGGTGCGTGACATTTTTACATAACAGAACTTCCAAGGAGCGTTACGAGTGTTGCAGGAGCACTGGGAGCAGTGTATCAATGCACTGACAGGGATGGTGGCTTATTTTAACTCAGGTATGGTTTTCGATTTTTATAGGCGCAGTCTCTGATATTTGCGATCACCCCGTGTATATATATTAGTTTATTAACCCAGTACAGGTCAATTACATTTCACCAATTGCTTCAGGGCCAAAATGGTTCCTCCAAATGAGATGTGAGAGACTTGCAACAACATTGCAATCTTTTTAAAGCAAACTCAATACTTTTTAACCAGTTTATTGTTCCACAGAAATAAGTCACTTGGGATGTTAATTCATTATTGATAATTATTGTAAATAGTGCAGTAAATTTATTTTATTTTATTTAGTTTTCTGTTGTATTTTTTGTGCTTGTGCTCTGTTCTTCTTCATGATTTATTTATGTAAAGCACCACAGGGGGCTCAACAGTCTCTGGGTTACTGATCAGAAGGTTGGGGGTTCAAGCCTCAGCACAAGTAATACAAATAAACCTTCACCTGAACTGTAAAGAGTAAATAATACAGTGCTGTGAAGATACCCAGCAACCAAAGTCATACAGAAACAAGAGCTTTACTGAGCCTAGTGGGTGTTGTACAGAAAACAAGTAAATGAGTTTGGGGTCTTTACAGGTCCAGCATGCATAAAATAACAGATCCAATCAATAAGAAAAGACCCTGAAATGGCCTCGAGGACAGTCAGACCCAGTCCAAAGAGACATAAGGGTATTCAGACCTCGTTCAAATACAATCGACCCAAAAAGGCCTTGCCTGATGGTCTGAATTGGCATCTGGTGTTAATTCATTCATCCAGCCTGACATTGTGTTAATGTTAGCAGTTTTCTTCTAGGGAGGGAGAGTTATATATGAACCATTCAGTAGTGAATGTTATATATCTGTCCCACTAATGTAATTTTCCATCGACTCACAACTTCCTCCCGGGCTTGCTATGAGCTTTTAACGTGACACTTTTTACACTGATCAATGAAATGTGTTTAATTAAAGCTAGAGTGTGGGACTTTCATGTATAAATGAATGTCCGATACATTCAGACCCTCACCAA
Organism: Chromis chromis; assembly: GCA_900302755.1. Classification (NCBI taxonomy): domain Eukaryota; kingdom Metazoa; phylum Chordata; class Actinopteri; family Pomacentridae; genus Chromis; species Chromis chromis. The sequence goes on along the minus strand of OMNN01002661.1, from coordinate 3,685 downwards.
ACAACTTTACACAATGCTGATTAAGCTGACCAACATGTAGTAAAACTGTACTTCTCACTAGCAATGTCTTCTTGAGACAGAGACGGAATAGGCTACAGCAGCTATGACTATGGTGGACCCTATAGAGGAAAACCGGTAAAAGTATCCACGTAAAATTTCTGATGCTCAAGAGCAAGGATGATGGTCTAAATAAGAAAGCGATGGACAGCGGGCTATACACCATAAGCATGTGCCGACAGTGGTTGTGTAATCTGTCACTGCCAGAAGAGGGAAACAAAAGTTCCACACTGTAGGTTTTATGTCTGATTGGTCAACAGTTTCTCCAACCAGCAGATGCAGCCATCAATGGGCACAACATCAGGCCCCCAGAACAAATCTCAGATGTGAGTAGTCACTCAAACACAAAAAGAGAACACTCTCACATCAATTAATTAGCAGCTGCAGTCCAAATGAGTAGCGTTTTCCCAGCAGTTTGTCTTTAAAAAAACACACACACACACACACACACACACACACTTTTTTTCTGGTAATGAGGTGTTTGAAGCATACAAACGTTGCATGCAGCTGCACACATGCACTAATAGGCCTATTCAGACACAGGCATAATGACAGCACAAAGGAAGACAGAAGCTTAAGAACCAACATGTTTTACAGTGATTTAATATGGACTAGTAGCAGAATACATCAAAGTAATCTCCACGGAAAAACTGTAGTGAGTAAGCATACAGTATGAAGCAACAGACTCACAGTTTTTAATCATTTGTAACATATATGGCTAAAGTATACATTTTTTTAAATTGTAATTTAAGTTTAATTATTAAGTAGAAAGTGTTTTGTGACGTTCTGGGGGATAGGGATGAACAGTATGAAAAAGAAATATTGGGATTACTTTGACAGAAGTTGTGTTGATGATGTAATTCTTTTACACTGAAAAAATAAAAACAATAATGATGATATTTTTTTGTTTTTTTTATTCCTTTACATCTGGAGATTTATAGGTTTGGGCATCTCTGTAGCACCGCAATGTTTCATTTAAATCTTCCACATCATGCCTTACCAGCTCCTGCGATTTGTATATTACACTTGACCATATTGCTATTTCAATAAAATTTTAATTATTTGTTTATTGCTCAGCCCTACCAGGAGGTTTCGACTGCTACTTTGGGAAAAACTGAGCTGTAGTTGAGATATGCTACTTTAGAACAAACACTTGGACACAGGCAGAGACAGACTGCCCAGACTTGTCAAAAAATCAAATGACAATACAACAGCAAAGATTGTGTGGAGTACTAAAGCAGGCCTTGTAAACAGAACTTTTGCCATTCCTAACAAATCTCTGCCAGACAACTAAATCCATAATGGGATGAAGATGATCCTTCTGACAAATAATGAAAATGGAAGAACAAGTCAGTCGCATTCAGCAGCAGCTACAAAAGACGGCAGCCCCCATGAATCCAAAATTGCTGCAATGTGCTTTCACCCTTTGTGAACACATTCCCTCTCCCAGCTTGTACCATTATGCAGAGTATCAAATAAAATAAGGTGAGGATTACATTTGCTAACTGTTGAATCTATTCATTATATTACTAAAAGCTCAGACAATCCTGCAGTGCACATTTTCAATCATATTAGGTTCACTTTTCATGCATATTTGTAGTGTTACTATATCGTAAGCACATTAAACATGTTAAACAGGCTGCATGAATAACATTTGCAGAAAAAAGCCACTTATGTCCACATAACAGTTAAAATTCTAAGTGTTTTGTGAACACATACCTCGTCTGATGTCTTGTGTCTGAGAACTCTGGTGTGCTTCACACTGTTGTTGTAAAGGTATGTGTGTAACCAAGTGTGAAATTGGCTTCCATAGAGTTTTAATGCTGCTTATGTACTTGAAGTCTATTTTTTTAAGTTGAAAAATAGACTTGAAACAAGAAAGGTGCACACTTAAGACCAAGCAGAGATGATTACAATCACAGAGCTTCTGCTTGCAGACAGATGACTGCTGCAATATCATTATTTTTAAAGGGAAGAGTATTCCTAGTTGTTTGGCTATTTAGGCCATTTTTTGTGTCTAAATTCATAATTAAACAGCTACATACACTGATGACTTCAAACAATTCATTTCAATTTTATTTATATAGTGCATATTTATAACACATGTCATCACATAGCGCTTATCATCACAAGGAAGAAGAAAACAGAAAACAGAAAACCCAACAATCCAAAAATCGCTTTTGGATTCCGTATAAGCAAGCAGTCCGCGACGGTGGGAAGGAACCAAAAACACCCTAGGATAGGAGGGCGGCCATCTGCCTTGACCGGTTGGGCTGGGAACGAAGATGATGGGGGAGGGGATAGCAGGAGAGGTTGGGGTGGAACTAAATTAAGTTTACAAATACAGTTAAGTTTTTAAGAATCAAATTTACCGCTGAGTAAATAAATTCATCAATACACTGTATGAGGGAAAGGTTTTGGAATGCCTTTTGTCACTGCACGCCATAGGTAACAGCACTGAGCAACTGGATGAATATACTGGCTATTGGTGATTGGCTAAGTCCATCGCTGGCTGTTTTTCTTTGATTAGCAATTTTTTTGAGAAAGAAAGCAGTGCGAAGCTCTACAATGAGGTAAGATTTTACCCATTTTAAATAGTATAAAATCTGAGGGGATTACACTTTTTTTTCGAATAGTGTCAGACAGCTGCGCGAATATAGCAGCAATAGCTGGTTGTTGGACTGATGGTGACCAGTTGGAAAATCTTTCACATATCAACCAGTCCTAATGGGTCATGTGTGCAGCAGCCTTTTCTTACCCATAGTCACGTTTATTGTCAAACAACTTCTAGCAGCCATGTGAGACACCAAGTCATTTTAGCAAATGACATCAAACCACATGATAAATTATAACTTATAGCATTTTTTTAATTTGCTCAACAGGTTTTTTCTGACTAAAAAAGGGACAAAAGACAGTAAGACATCGAGTGCACTTTGCTTTTAGCCATGACTTGCAAACGACAAGTAACTTACTACAGAACAACTGCTTAAGCTGTAGAATATGCAAAAATATACAATAGTTACAAAATAGTCTGAATAATCTTGGACACTGCATTTTTGCATTTAAGAAAAATGTAAAATAGCAACAAACACAAACAAGTAAAATGCAGCTTGTTTGTCACCTGTATGTGTCATTCCAGCTAAAGAAACCTATTACCCAGATAAAAATTCACTAGAAATCACATTTTAACATAGGTATGAATAATCTTAGCAGCCACAAAGTTAGCTTAGGTATCAGGTCCGGGTGGAGACCTTATTTAAACTCAAACAATGATCTTTCCCTAAACTTAAAGTTGTTTAGTTGTTGGGGCAGTGGTGGCCTAGTGGTTTGTGAAGTTAACTTGTAACCGGTGGGTTGCCGGTTCGAGCCCCCGGACCGGCAAGAGGTTGAGGTGGGAAAGTGAGAGCGACCGCTTGTCCCAGTCACCACCACTGTGGGCCCTTGAGCAAGGCCCTTAACCCCTGACTGCTCCCCGGGCGCTGCACCGCGGCTGCCCACTGCTCCTAGTATGTATAGTTAAGGTTAACTTTGAATAGGATTGGTCAAATGCAGAGAAGGAATTTCCCCAAGGGGATCAATAAAGATTAGATTATAGATTATTATTATTATTATTATTATTATATTTATG
>OMNN01002653.1:0-10210 GCA_900302755.1 Chromis chromis | reverse complement strand
CATTTATTGACTGTGGCATAAGTATTTGCACATGGAATGCCCTTTTCCATTTGCATTCAAGAGTGGTGCATAATGACATAGTTCTTCACACATACAGTATTTGTCAATGGCATACACTGATTTGCTAGGTAACAGTTTGATTACATAGAAATTTGCAACATTTTCATACTGTTGCACTTACATAATTCCTTCATCTGTTCTGTTTTTGTGGATCTGTGTGGGGTTTTATAAAATCAAAAATGCATGGCATAGTTTTCTTTAAACTAAACTATTACATGCTCTTAAAATATAGTTAAACATTTTGACAGATAAGCCTATTCGCTTTGTTACCCAGGGTTTGCATTAAAAGAATAATACCACTCTCTCATACCAGCGCAATAAATATGAAGCTGCAGCCAGTTAATTAGTTTAGCGTGAACACTGAAAAAAAGGGGAAAGTAGCTTTGACTATAAACACACAATTACTTTATCAGCCATGTGAATACTGAGTATTGTCTGATGACTTCTTTGCCCTGATGCTTCACATGTCTTTCTGAACATAAGAAGTCTCACATTAATTAATCAGTCATTTCAGGTTCTATGAATAATTAATGTTTATGTCGCACTGTTTGACTTCAGAGCCATGCACTCGTTCAGAGGTTACACATTAATAAATGGTTAATGATCAAACTCTCTGCCTCAAAGTTAAACAATAAAACTCTCGCCAGGAGAGGTTTTGCAGAGATTATTGCATTGTGAGTTTAAGAGTATTCAAACTTCTATCTATAGCTTTGATTTGGTATTACACCTGGAATTTTAACCTTTCATTTTCCTCTCACTAGAGAGAACCATTGAAGACCATGAGTCGGTTATGGAGGTGTCTTCAGGCTGGGGGATGGACTCAGACAGCCGGCTGTATTTCAGGAAGAATTACGCTAAATATGAATTCTTCAAGAGACCTCTGGTGAGTTTGTCATACTGAATATGAGGAGATGGATTCATGTACATTGTTCTGCACTTTCTTTGAACTAACTAATGTAGGCCGAAGAGGTCACAGTGTGTTGTAATAACTGATTTCATGTTCGTAGGACTTTTTCCCAGATCACATGGTCTCCATATCTACTGAAACCAATGGCCTGGTGGACCACTCTGAGCTCATACAGGTATCAAGTTCTTTCTGTTCACAGTGCACCCTCTCTGCCCTTGACTACCAATTGTTAGTTTCTCAGCACCTGTCTAAGTGATAATTTACTTCACCCACACCCATCTATGGACAAATATTTCTCTACCCAACGCAGACCTTTCTCAAATCCAGCACTTGTCCAGAGATCCACGGATACCTTCATGCCAAAGAGCAAAGCAGGAAGTCTTGGAAGAAGTTTTATTTTGTCTTGCGGAGGTCGGGGCTTTATTTCTCCAATAAGGGGACTTCCAAGGTTAGTAAAAAAAAGATTCATCCACAGAATGTTGTACGCATTTTAGGAAAATCTAACCCTAACCCTACAAAGCAGATTACTAAATAGGGTAAATGTCTAATTTAACCATTCTGTTTGCATTACATTGCACTGCACTTGTGCATCATGTTTTTTCCTTATTTGATTAAAATGCATGGTACCAACTGTAGAAATGAACTCTTGCTTTAATCCATACTTTCATCACAGAGCTCTGTTTGAGCAGGATGGGGTCACCAGTTCATCCTCTGCATACATGTCACTCAAGTTGTGAGAGGGCAGTGGAACAGGTTGAGCTTGATTTTCCTTAGGTCAGCTGGCATGGCAGCCAGGCAGAAAGAGTACTCTTAATGCTGCTGACAGCTGAAGCTTATACCTGGGCACTGGCCATGCCAACACAACCACTTTTCAACTGCTTTCATTTTCTACAACAATAGACCTTTTGTTTCCCAGTGCAGGTAGGCTTTGGTATGGCGCCCACTTCTAGTCTAGCATGTTTACCATTCATCTGTGGTCTCGGTCAGACACATTGGTAGTCCGTCACCGCAGACACTAATGGCTGTGGCATTACTTTAGATAAGGAAGTGGGAACAGTGTGTCACATGCGAGTAGAACAATGGCACTCTTTGAGCTTTTTTTTTTCTTGGAAAGTTATCTTTGGCACAACGTAGCTATTGATACTGTTTCAATGCGCCCCCTATCAATACGTCTAAATTTATCTTTCATTACATTTATACTCTAACCACGCCCACGATGACTGATAACATGTTATTTTTAGATAAGAATGCACTGTTTAAATTTAAGTGTGCTGGCCTCCGCCTACAGTATGTTTTAAGTGAGCTATCATGTTCCAACACCCAGACGATTATGGCATGATACAAATGTAGATGGCATTACATAATGAAGCTTTTTGCGGCTTTAGCATTTTAGCAAAAACATGTCCTAATAATTTCTAAAAATAAATTACATTTTTGTGCTTTACTCCATCAGTTCTGTGTTTCTTGCATTACTGACTACATTATAACATAAAAAACTCGAGATGCATATCTATTTCTCACATAGAATAGATTTGCACACCAGTGTAGAGATTTGTTTTTTCACTTCACATCTAACGTTCATAGACTTGCTGTACTTCTGTTTTATTGTGACCTCTCTTTGTTTCACAGGAACCAAGGCATCTCCAGTTCTTCGCTGACTTCAGTGACAGTCATGTCTACACTGTGTTGTCAGCCAAAAAACTACACGGAGCACCTACAGAGTTTGGCTTCTGTGTCAAGGTACCATCACTTTCCTTTAAGTACTGTAACAAGGATTGTTACCATACAACCGAAAAATGCCCAAACTGTACAAAAGCACCAGAAGTAGAGTATTGATTCCCAGCATATTGAACTCTTTCATCTCCTTGTAACTTCTCGCCCCAGTCCACAAAGTGCAGTTCAGCCCGGGACTTGAAGCTGCTTTGTGCCGATGATGAGCAGACCAGGACCTGTTGGATCACAGCCATGCGCTTGTTAAAGGTTGGCTTGCTGATGAATAACTCAGGGTGATATCTAAGCGGCGGAATGCTGAGTCAGTGCTAGAATCAGATTTAGCTTTGGGAAGAGGTCAAGGGAAACTATTGAGTGATGCTGGATTAGCACTCCCACTCTTGATAGAAGCAGCATGTGTTCATTGTCTGGATACCTGCTGGATACAGTTCAGAGCATTAGTCACTCCTGCTACTCCACAAATAACATACAGTACAGACTTATATGAATGTGGCCCTTTTCATTAAGGGATTTTGAAGTTGGCATGTAATACGCATTTGAATTTAAATTTAAGATACTGACTTTTCTTCATGTTTCAGTTTGGGATGCAACTGTACCAAAATTTCGTTCAACCACACCAGAAGCAAAAAGCTTCACCAATGGTAAGCTGGAGCTCTTATTACTTCACCGTTTATGGTAGCCTCAGCCTTATATACTGGTCAGTCACAATATTTTTAAAAAATGACATGAAGTGAGTGACATTAATCATCACGGTGCAATGCAATGTTTTGCTGGGAAACCTTGGGTCTTGGCATTCATGTGGATGATACTTCGACTCGTATACCTAAACATTGTTGCAGAACTAGCAGGATAATTTGTGCTGCTACACTGCAAAAACTGCACAGGAACAGGTGGAACATGACAAAGAGCCTAATTTTAAATAATTAAAAAAAAAAAAAATTTAATTAATTTTGAAATTAAATTTCTTCATGCCAGCACAGGACACCCTTATAGATCCTGTGTCCATGCAGTGATGGACCAGAGCTGTTTTGGTTTCACCAGGAGGACCTACATAATATCAGGTTTTATTAATGTTAGGTTTTATTCTTGTGGCTAATTGGTGTCTATTAATATTCCAGTAGACTGTTATGACAAAACCTAACTGCCTAATCTAGTTTGCTTCAGCTACATTGAGCTTTTAAGCTCCCTTTAAAGTCAGTTTCATTATTTTGTTTTTCTTTTAGACCACAATCTCTGACCCTTTGTAGCCACAGTGGGTAACTTATTTGCTGAAAATTTGTGATACAGTCACTTTATGATACCAACGAAATAACAAACGACAGGCACCTGTTGGGGAATACGGTAGAAGATTTAGCAGCTAAAATGTAATAAAAAAAAAACATCAGAGTTACATTCATCAGGTGGTTATAATTAAAATGGTAATGTTGCACCATGTGTGTTAGACGTATAGGTATATGTTTGCTAAAAAGTTCATGATTACATTTCTATAAGCTGGTAATATGTCATTGTTGTGGCTTTAGCTTGTCCCAGTGCCTCCAGATGAAAAGAAAATCAGTTAATGTACCTTTAAAGACAAATTCTCATATGTTTAAAATAACATATGCCAACACATAGCAGTGTGGTGATATAATTGCATAGGACAAATGAGGCACCTTCAGTGTGCTAATGTAGGTTTCGTGTCCCAGAATAGCCTCAGACTCGACTGAGAGTATTTTTGCGGCAGCAAACACAATCTATTTATGGGTTATGGACATGTTCGCAAACTGCTCGCTTTCTAAAAATACATAGTGATCAGCTGCTCTCAGATTTAACAACTCATCACCTCTTCCCTGCTGTCGGAGGGTCATATGTGACCAACAGCCTCGCCAAGAGGATTAGCTAGAAAGATAGGAGAGTACATGAATCTGCCAAATGCAGGGTCAGGCTACTGAATCTTATGTGGTCAACATGACAGTCTGTATATCTTCCTAAAGGCAGAGAACACTGGGAGTGTTTGTCCAGACGAACCTGGAGTTAACGTGCATGTGGGCCTTCAGGGGTCTCAAGGGTCCCTTGACTTGAGAAAACTGCTTCATAGAATTACACATAAATATCTAAAAGAAAAAGCCATATTCAGTGTTGATTAATACATTTATAAATAATAATATGTCTTTAATTTTTTAGGAGTGGGGCAGAGTGGATGAGAGAGGCTGTAAAAGTAGAAACCACTCACTTTGTTTTAACCACTTGTTTAAATTGCGAGCTTAGTACTTGGTAGAGGAATGAATGTGGTAATCTAAAAGCTTCTTGGTAATCCCGATAAGAAGAATTTTCTTGAGTGTGTGTGGAGTTATTTAGAGCCACTCACTATATGACAGCTTAAAGGACTAAAATGTGCCCATGTGTCATTCTTTTCAAAGCCACTCTAATCCCTTTTCAATGGAGTTTTCTGTCTGGAATCATCTAGAAATGATGAAGATGGAGTCACGTTACTCAGACACTAGATGGCAATACAATACCACAAGGCAGCCTGTTCACAGTACACAAAGAGAAGGGGACCAAAAATAAGAAGAATCACGGCTATTTTAGAGTATCATACAATTTATTAGAGATATGTTTTTCTATAATCATTAAATGTGACAGGGTGAATATGTGTTGTGTGAAAAATAAAGCAAAAATAGATTAATTTTGTATAAGGAATAGTCCAAAATAAAAATGTACAACCACTGTTCCATTTCAGAGAAGCATCTCAGAGAACTCACTGGTAGCCATGGACTTTTCTGGCCAAAAGAGCCGGGTGATCGAGAACCCGTCTGAGGCGCTGTCTGTGGCTGTAGAGGAAGGCCTGTCCTGGAGGGTGAGTCAGGAGTTTCCTCTGGACAGTTAGAGAGGGTTTCCATACAGGAAATTAATATGAGAGGATAATAAGTATTAATGCGGTTCTACAGGGGTGAGAGAATGTAGAAGCAAATTCCTCAGATGTAATCATGCATTTATACAAAATATAATCTAAGAGTTAATAAGAATTTGCATAATATTTTGCACACATTCATATGCAGCACATTCATACATACAGTGGGTTAATAGAACAAAGCAAGGCTTAAAAAGACCAACAAGTGTGGGCATCTCATGCATTAGTTAGAATAACGAGACAAGAACAGCAGGATAAATGTACTCAGTCTTAATGTTTTTTCTACTTTTACTTTCCTATATCCTATTTCTCCCTCAGAGGAAAAGCTGCCACCGTTTGAGTGGTCATGGGAGCCCCTCCACAGCACAGAGCTCTGTGCCAAACATAGGTTTGTGAAACACTTCTTTATTTGTTTGGGAAATCCACACAGCCGAAAGAACATTTATAACATACCATCTCTGTGCTTCAGCTATCCACTTGGCTCAGCCGTGGTTTCATGGAAAACTGTCCCGGGAAGAGGCTCAGCGTCTAATCACTCAACAGGGTCTTATTGATGGGTAAGCAGTTATACCAGGGATGTTATAAGGCCCTATTAGGACTTTTATTTATATTTGTGCATTGTCTCATTTAAAACATGGGCTATTAGTACTAGATAGACCACATGGGTCCCAACATTTAGTGAAGCTTTTTCCTTTATCCACTGAAAAAAAAAATGGTAGTGAAGATATGATAATTTCCTTATTAAATCAAATAATTGTTATAAGTGTGATTACAAATGAGGAATGAGGAATTAGAGAGTGGTGTATTAAACTAAACTACTGCACCACTCTCTAATTAACTATCCAAAACCATAAGAGCTGGGTCACTATGTTGTTTAGTAAATATTGATAAATCCTGCATGATATGTTTTTAAAAAAAAGGCCATTTACTTCAGTTTAAAAACTACACTGAAGAGCTTCCTTGTTGTTTCAGAGTGTTTCTTCTGAGGGACAGCCAAAGCAACCCTAAGACCTTTGTTCTGTCGCTGTGCCACATGCAGAAAATCAAACACTTTCAGATCTTACCAGTGAGTACAATCCAGTGTTTGAATATATACTCTGCAAAGGTTTTAGTGGTGATAGTAGGGATAATTTCAAAAAATAATGCCATTAATATTCATTCAGTCACCTGTCTCTTGTGTGTGATTTCTTTGTGTGGATTTGCATGCGTGTGTATATGTGCGTACTCTACTGTAGGTGGACGATGAAGGGGAGTCATTCTACAGTCTGGACGATGGTCACACACGGTTCACTGACCTGATCCAGTTGGTGGAGTTTTACCAGCTAAACCGTGGGGTTCTTCCCTGCAAGCTCAAGCACCACTGTGCCCAGATCACCCTGTGAACAAGGGACCCCATGAGACCCCCGAGGGCCCACATGCACCTTAACTCCAGGTTCTTCTGGACAAACACTCCCAGTGTTCTCGTGCCTTGAGGAAGATATACAGACTGTTGTTTTTGAAAATGTGGTACATGGTCCAGCCTTTTTTTTTTTTTTCAGAAAAAGCAGAATTTCACATTGGACTGTATAATAAATGACTACTGGTGCTGAAGATCATATGCAACATTGTTTTTCGGCCCTGTAATGTGTGCATATGTGGCAGTAAATCCAACGCGCAAAGTCCAGACATGACTTTTCGTACTGTATATTGGAAACGTGTACTGCAGACAGCTTTGAGTCTAACAACATCATGACAGCAGTGAAAGAAAGTAGTTTTTTCACTACTGAAATTTGAATTTTAAAAGACTATCTGCTGCAGTATGCATAGAATAATTACATATACCTTTCAGTTATGGTCTGTCAAAGCTAATGATGGTTGTATCCCAACAAAGCTTATGAGCAACCATATCATGCAGGATATTGTATATTACACCTCCGTCCTGTTAAATCTGAGTAAAACTAAGCTATCTTACCTTTCATTGTCGGTGCATCTCTAAGTATTCAGGTTTCTTTCTTTTTTTTAAAGAAAATTATTCCGTTTTTCTAATGGATAGATGAAATGACCTCTCAGGAACTGTCACTGTGCATGCCCTGAAAAAAGAGAGGTAATGTCCAGGTGGAGAGATGACACGTAACCTCAACACTCTGCACTGTGCATTCATTTTAAAAGTATGTGATTAAATGAAATGTTTGTAATTAGTTGTGAGCTCACTCTAGAACAAGAGCCATGAAATATATTTCACCAATTTTCGATCTAAGCTATTAAGGAGGACATACTGTATGATTAATTTTGATCGCATCAGAATTGACTGTATATTAAAATTCAGGTTTTATATTTTCCAAAGATTCAGGTACACAGTTTGCAACACCTGGGTCGGTTGTATTTTGATGTTACTACCACTCTCGTGGATACACCATGTCAGATATGCTTTTGCTGTGTGATGTTATTACCATCGATGGGGATATTCAGCGTCATACAGTTTTTAAAAAGCCAACAAAGCAGTACTATCTAGGTACTTTAAATAAGTATTTTAAATCACATGATTCATTTTTTCTTTATAAGCTGGACAACAGTAAAATGAATTATGAATGTCATGGACTGCATAGTTTTATATATAAACAATGTCTGTTTGTAAGGTATGATTTTGTATCATTTCTTGTCATGTTTTACAGGAAGCTATTAGTGAAACCCACATTACAGCAGGTTAGAGTGATGGTTAAAAACTCTGGGATCCAAAAATGTGTAAAGCAAATGATCACTAGGCTGATAAATTCAGCCGTTATTTAAAATATAAAACAGTACATTATTATATGACATTATTGTCTTTGTAAGGAAAATAGGGTGAACACGGTTATTACACAAATGCAATGACACTCATCTAACGATAAGATAAAACATCCGACTGAGCCGTGCCATCAACACACAGTTGGGCGCTACTGTATTCACAGAGATTTTTATTGGGACTACATTAGTCATGATTTCCTAATGGGTCCAGCATATAGTTAAATTTAGTCCCACTATTCAGCTTGTGTATGGAACACATTAACCTTACATTGTCAACTATGATTTACTGGGCAATATATGTGTACGTATATATATATATATATTGTATTTATACATTATATATGACTTTATTTGCCCTCCTCAGCGCTGATATATATAACTTTGATAACCACTAGATGGTACTAGAAGCATTTTGCTTCTCCTTGTGCAAGTTTAAGTTTGAAATCATAATAGGTTTAGTGCAATTTAAATTACATAACACATATAGAATTTGCTAGAGATACAATTTCAAACAAGTTAAGTTGCCTAAAAGTTGTGCAACCAAGGCTTTAAATAATATGGAGAAACTGACGTGCTAAAAATGATATAAAAATACACCAATAATTAATATACACTGCAATGAGTAGATTTATTTCACATACACCATTAACAATTCCTTTATGGATGTTCTTACACTGATGATGAGTAAATTAGTATTAGGTGCAAGCAATGAATTTGAGGTAATCCTATTTTCTCTCACAAACCACTTTAAAGGCTCCATAGAATTTGGAAAATACAGTAGTGGATAATCGGTTGCGTTCCCCGCACAGTAAATAGAGCAGAATATCTTGTCTTGAAGCATTCGTGTTAAACAATCTTCTCTGTTGTGATACAAACACATTGCCCCCATACCTCCCCTGCTCTACTTCAATAGCACATTTTGAAACAGTGCTCACATCCAGGGGAGATGTGCGCACACAGAGAAGTCTTAAATGCACCCCTGCTTCCGAGGTCTTGTGCTAAATGTTGTTTTGGATGTATTCCTGCCATTGATCGGAGTCTGGCTGCAGGGGGAGAGATGGCAGCTGGGAGAGACTGCGCTTCCTTTAATGAATTCATCCAGCTCTATCTAGCCCAAACGGCCTGTGGATACACCATCTCTCCCAGTAAAGAAAGCCTCTGTCCGCTCTGTCTTGGCCCTCATGGACAACCACCGCTGTTCGTACCACTTCACACCACTACATTGGATTTACTCCTGCCTGCACTCTCACTCTTATGACTTCAGGTTTTGTACTTGAGAGCTGTCAACTTTGCTCTGTTCTTAAATGCCCCTCTTGTTGCATTGCCGTAGTTTGTATTCAATTATCTGGCTTCGCTGTCTTCGGCCAATTACTGATTATCTCCAATGAAGTGAAGACCTTGCTGTTTGCTCCGCTCTTGATCCGCAAAAGGGCATTATATGTGCTTGGGTTTGAGTCTCTGCAGAGTCTATGAGGAAATGAGAATAGGTTTGTGTTGAGGATGCACCAAGGTTAGAGGCTTTAACTGTTCCTTTGCAAAAGGCTTTCCCATCAGGAGCATCTAAAGCCAGAAGCAAATCCAACAGCTCTATAGTGGCCACAGTGGAGTTAAACAAGGATAATCATGGGTCAATTTGAAAAAAAATGTTTTATTATTATGGCAAATAGAACAATTCATACATAATGCAGATAAAGGGTGAAATGCACATCAAACTGTGTTGAAGTAATTGTACCTATATTCAGTCATTTACAATATGTGGACTGTAGTCGACTTCAGGCTACGATGCAAAGCTCAAGTGCTGTTTTTTTCTTTTTTTCGGTTCCATTTTATAGAAATGGATGATAATGCTTTATGAATAC
>OMNN01002648.1:15752-27401 GCA_900302755.1 Chromis chromis | reverse complement strand
TTAAAAAAAAGTTATTGTTACAATGCCTACCCCTGCCATAAAACCAGGAAGTATGTCAAAATATTGTCACAGTAATATAATGACATTTGTTTGATATTCTAGGGTTTTGCTAACAGCAATGCTGCAAATAAAGATGTGTAGATTTACTTCTGTGCCTGTCACGAATCAAGTCATTTAAAAGCAGAACCAGAGCATGAGAAATGACATTCAGGGTTGCTCATATCAGACAGTATGAGACGTTACAGTGAGCTGTGTGTAAGATAATAATGTATAAACTTGAAATGCATCAGGTTACACTCAGAAATAATAATGAATTTTTTTAAATAACAACAGATTTTTGACATCTGTAGATAATTGTAAAACTTCATGAATTACAAAAGCTGATTTTTCTGAGTATGTATTATTAATGCAATGAGTGAAGTTAATATACATGGCTTAATATGTCTCATATAATTGCTTGGTCACTTGCTACCAGAGTTAATAGTGTTAGAAATGAAGAAATGAGTGACAGAAGGGACAAATGTGGTCCAATTTGCGGATTAAAGAATGCAAACAGACTTAGAAACAACCTTCCCTATACAGCATTAGGCATCCTTTCTCTGCAGACACAGACTCTACTAAACCAGATTAAAAATAAGTTATAGCAAATGATTTTGTAAACATGCCAAACTATGAGCCAAATACCAGGACGAGCTCAGATTTGTGTGTACTGTACTGTAGACTCGCAGCACTCACTGAATGCAGATGCTAACTTTGCAGGCTTACAATAAAAATGATTGTGAAATTGCAGAAATGGTAAGACATATTACCATACAAAGTGGTCCCTATAGAAGATATACTAGACTATTCCTAGTAAGAGTGTGTGCCAGTTAATTACACTACATGGGAAAAATTTCTCACTCCAGGTCTCCACCCCCTATCAATTGATTTTTCTTTCGTTTCATTGCATAGAGCAGAAATGCCCACTCCATCTCAATTGTCAGAGGCACCAGATCCACTTATAGGTTCTTCTCAGGTAATTGCAATGCAAATGAGGTTCTCCAAAGACAAATTAGCCACCCTGAAAGAGAGGCCATGTCCTTAGTTGGCTGTCTGTCTAGAGGCTAGTCCAATGGATGGTAAAAAAAATTTAAAAAAAAGCCCAGCTTTGATTAATAAAACATGACTTAGAAATCCTGGTCATCTGCGCGGGCGGCAGCTTTGATCTCAAGCTAACTATAGAGAAACATCATTCATTCTAAATGACGCTGCACAAACACTGGTTAAAGCACAGCTCTGTTGCACATATGAGAAGACTAACAGCTTGTGCCATAAGGGTTGCCATGTGTTGTCATTTAAAAAGACTTCCGTTGAAGATGCATTCATGTGTGGTGGGTTTTTGGTTTAATCATTCTATTGATTCAAGATAACACATATAATCAAAAAAATCACATTCAGTCTCTCAACTTATAGCTATAGATCCATTTTGCTATTCTAAAGAAACAGATTTCCTTTTTGTTGTTGCATAACTTGCATAATAAAGAAGCATTAATGTGAAAATATGCTTAAACATGCACAGTTTTTCCTCTTTGAGAGCAGGATCAGTTACAATGCATGTCAGCCCTGGAAATAAGCAGTCTCATTTAGTCTGTTAAAATTAGAGTCATGTAGAGTTAGGGGTGGGCAAACTGGCTAAAAGATCATGTGGGACAAAATCACAAAAATGCAGAACTCTGCATCCTGCTTTCTGTCTTTCTCACTTTCGGGTTGCTGCTGTTATATCTATCATGCTGTATTTTGTTTCCAAAATAAGTTACATCTCCAGTGTGCAAAGTGCATCCATTGAGCATCTTCCTGTGTCATAACCAATCACACTTTTGCTTAGTTCAAGTAGATTTATGTATTTAATGACGAATGGTCACGTACCGAATTAAGATCCACCACGATATGAGGTCACCCGCCCCAATGCCGAGTCTCCAACAGAGATAACAGAGTGAAATCATTCATGTTAATTTGTGCCCACAGAAGGTGCGACTGTACTGTGTGAGTAGCCCTGCATTTTAATGATGCTGACACTGAACTCTCGGGTTGCAGTGTGTTCAAGTGGGGAAAATATGTTGGTTGGAACTTCTTTGGCACTAAAGCCTGACTTGGCCCCATGAACAGGACACAAATTGTAGAGCATGTCTATGGAGAATTAATGTGGGCCCTGTCTCACTGCAACTCAATTTAATAGTGCAGTGATAAATGAAGTCCTAATCAGACACAGCTTACCCCTACATTTTGGATTTGTGCTGAGCATATAGTCTAAAAACAGAGATAATCGATATTCTTTATTCATGGCGCATATGCTGAAATGCTGTAATCCCATTGCTCCTGATACTGTAGAACAGCATATGATGCACCAGATTGCTTATAGTTGCTTTTTTTAATGATTAAAATAACAACTAATTTTCCAATGTTGTTCAACAGATGTTCGCTTATACGAGATTTAATGAAACAGGGACTTAGCGGAACTACCTTGGGAGTTTTAAACCTTTGACCTCTGACTATATGGAAGGCTGATGTTGCTTTATCCGACGTTTTGCGGTGCACAAACTCACTGGTGCAAAGAGTTGCCCTGTGTTTCTATAGCTCATTAACACTACAGTGATGAAATATAAGGCAATTAATGAAAAGGTCACGCATGTCGATTGTAAGGACCTCCTACAGAATGCATGGCACCGTGCCAAAAGCTTCAGAAAATCTATGTGAGTCCCGTGGGATGTACTGGGGACAAAATGGATTACATATGGTAAAAAAAATAAATAAATACGCATTGTGGTTACATGGCAGAAAAGCGGATAGAGATAAAGCTCATGCTGTAGCATTAGATTTCATATTGTGTGGTTTTTTTTTTTTTTTAACTGATGTTTGTAATGAACAATGGACCAGCTCAACAACAACAACAAAAAAAAACATTTACAAAAACTATAGAATCAGTAAACTGATATTCAGAATTTCTCTTTTTTTGGTCCCATATGATTTTACTTAATTTTTAAAGTAAAATCATTACCCAGTTACATAGTTCTAGTAGAAATTCTTAAAATGCCATTTTTTCTTTCTTCACTAAAAATCTATGACTATTTTTCAGATATCTCCTAAATCAAAGCAGAAAACAAGCTTCATGCTTCTATATCACCCCTGTATAAGTTGCCTATTACACCAGGATTGGCTTCTAAACTAACTGTGATGTCACAAATCAAAGGCTCACACATTCAACTTCATTACATCAATCCAATATATCAGTTTGCACAGTGATGGTTAAACATCCAAAACAAGCAACACTAACCAAAACACAAAATCTCAAACAGATTGAAGATAATTTATGCCGTGGTCCAGAAGCATGACCACACCTCAAACACTCTTCTCATATACACCTTCCTGTCCTGCACACCTGTTTGTTCTCATTTTCCTCCTGCAGCTCGCACTCCCTCTTATCTTCCTTCTCCTCTGTCATCTCTCTTAGCATCCCCTGGGGATCTGCCGAGCATGGAAGCCATGATAAATCCATTCTGATGTCTTCCCCGCACCACAAGCATCATTCTACTGCACTACTTCCTTCTGACAAATGCTACTGGTAGGTTTCATCTTCAATAAACAATTAATTTGCATTTCATTTGATCATGTGGCCTTTGCTTATGAAACAAAAAACTGTTGTTTGCAACTGCCTTCACTTACTGTAGAAGCATTCTCTGATCTGATGCCATATTAGCAAGCGGTTATAATTTGTCAGTTTGTTCCAAAATAGTTTTCTCCATTGCAAAAATACCCACCCAATTACACCACTATGGTTAAGGTTTAAGTTAAAGGACAAAGGCAGTTTGGGTAAAGTTTGGGAAACATTGTGGTTTCTGTTAAAATGACCACTTAAAGTTAAGGAACCTTTGTCATCATAGATATAATAACCACTTAGTTAAAATTAGGGAACAACAATGGTTAGATAAGTTAAAGTTCTGTGTTCTGTTGACCTTTTCAACTTCCAAAACCTTCTCCCTTTGTGGACTTTGTGGCTCTATAACCACTCTAACTAATACCTGTTTCTACGTACTGCAATTACGTGAATATCCAAGACCCCCTTGAGTGAAAATCAAGTTTTTAACCTTGTTAACACATCCATATGGTGTTTTTTGATATGCTAGACGACACATCATGAGTGAAAAATTAGCAGTCATCGCCATGGCTGACCATTTCCACCCTGAAACTGCAGATAACGATCTCAAAACCACAAATTCAGACTTTGGGGTTTTCATATTTAACAAATCCAAGGAATCAGTTCTGTCAAATTGTAGGGTGCATCTTACCGTATGATTATTCTTCTATGTATGAACGTGTATGGCTGAATTACTACAATATTGCACCTTGCTATTGTGTGTCATTGAGTAGTTTGGCAGCGTTTGAGCAGAGTAGCAGATGAACTAGTGTGCCGCAGATTTATAGATCTGCACATTCTAGAGTAGGCAACAGTGTAGAGTTACATTTACAAGGGAGGGGATTATTTTTGTGGATAAAAAAAAAACATCTAAATCTGGAACTTTGATACACAGAGATGTTTTACACAGAGAGTTTTTAGAGGTTTAATCAGTGAGGAACTGTAAGAGGTGAGTTGATTAAGCCAAATAGTGGGATGGAGTGGTATTAAACAGGAGGGTGCAACAAAATTATATGATTAAAAGACCACCAATCAGACCTGAAACAGCGGGGAAAAAATGTAGAAAAAAGATGACATTTATGCTCATTCATGTATTCAGTCTCCTTTTGATCCGCACAGATCTGTTATTTTAATGGGCAGTTTAGAAATCTCCTTGCTGCATATTGTGGTTTATCCACTAAGTCTGTTTATCTTGCCCTTTGCTGCACTGTTTTTTATCAGCACACTATCTTCAAAGAGTCAAAACTTTTATCTGATACTTTTAGTTTTTTTTTCTTCCAGATTTTCAGTGATTACCCAACAACCTATTTTCTTAATGTGCAAACTGGAGAAACACAGGGGAGGACAAATTGTAAGTCCGACAACAATCTCAACTGGGCAAAGCTTTATCAAGTTTGGCGTGCCAGAGGAGCAAACTATGATGTAAGCCAACAACAGAATTAGCATTTTGATCGGTAGATTCCAGTTTTTTCAACGATACCTATCTGTGACCTATCGTGACTGATTTGAGATATGTGAGCAAGATCATTAATCAAACTGAACATCAGCCTACACGTTTTGCATGCAGTCCACTACGATTGCAATTTACGTCCGAGCTGGTCAGGAAGGTCTTTTTTGCTTTGACCTAATGTCCGCCGCTGTGCCAGTCTGGAACTGCTGAAACACACTTATTTGTTGCAACATGCCTCCAAGTTTTATCTGAAACAATAGGGGCCAATCTATTTTCTCTTTCTCTCCTAAATCGTTGAGGAGAACAATTACATTGCTGTGTTGCTGGTTTTACATCCATTCCAGTGCACTAAAAAACAAGAGCTGGGTCCATAATGTCGTGGTAACATTCATGAAAACATGTTCAGCGCCATTAATTATGTGCCTTTTAGGCCCACCATGGATTGATTTTACTACAACACAATTGGATTATGCCACACAAGCTGTTCGAGTAATTTTGCAGTAATTTGAGGTTTCTATATGTTCTGCAACTACTTTATTTTGGAGAGAGCTGACACAGACTTGTAGAAACTTCATTAAGGGCTTGAATAGATCATTATTGTTTTGTTTTAGTTTAAACTATTCCTTTACATTCTCTTCCTATCACTTCAAAACTAGGATTTTATTAAATAAATAGAAGCATTAGCAGCAACACCTTCCTACCTATTCTATGGCTTATTCTCCGTCCTTTATTTTACCCTGTAGGATTGTGTGTGCTGCATTAAACAGTGACAAGGTGCTTGTAACTAAAACATTTTCAATTTGAAAGACTTTTTGCATTACAGAGGAAAAGTTATATGCCCGCAAATACGGAATGATTCACGCGGTTCACAAGGTTCATTGTGGAGTACTTGCAGATGGCCGTAGAAAATAAATGAGATTTTTCAAACTATGTGTAGGTGGAATATTTCTGTGTAGATGTGCTCTTCCATAAACACAATTATATGTCTAACCCCTGACAGCAGGTTGAGAGAGAGAGAAAGCAATAGTGTTTGCATTTTTCATCTTCCACTCTGACACCTAATGTGTGTGTGTGTGTGTGTATCTGTGTGTGTGTCACTAAATTAGCACATATGTTGTGTGGCAACAACAGAGACAAACCTGCGAACTGTTAAATACTTTCACGAGCACATCCGGAGCAGCGGTCAGAGAAAAATGTTCGAGATGATTCGATAATCCATGCTAACAGACAGCTGTAGCGACACACAAAGAGAGACACACTGTTTGTGTTGGCATTGATTGTTCCCCATTAAGCCCCAGGATGCACCAGCTCTGTTGAGGAACTAATTATGATGGATACCATCCAAGGAAGCAAAGTACATCCTTGGACTGAAGCACCAGTGTTTGTGCAGTGAAGTCTCTTGGTAGAAAGAAAATCTACAACGAAAGTAAAGATTGCCATAAAAAAAATGACATTTTTAATCTGTTTTCTTTCCTTCAACAATCACAAGACTGGCAACTATAGTAATTAAATGCATCAACGTCTATGTGCTGATTAATTACTACTGACAGTACTGATAGTTTTAAATATCATATTTACTGAATGCATGAGGCATATTTCTTTCTTTAGCTTTTCTGAAACAAACAAACATTCAAGGTTGATATACCTCGAAAATAAGGACTGCCACACTCTCCCTGCATTAATCTTTGATGTATCTATTACTACCTTTGAACTAGTTCCCAAATTCCCAAGGTAAAAAGCATTTTTTCCCTCCTTTATGCTTCAAGAAGTAGCAAGTCGGTAATATGAGATTTATCTAATTCAGCGTAGGTCCCACAGGTAATGGCTTTCATGCTCGCTGTCGGAGAATCTGGGGAAAATATGACCATTACAGTTGACCGTCTGAGCTGATTAACCACCTGTGAGGGTGTGACTTTACAGAAAGAGGAAAGCATGCCAGTCAGGGACAGGTGGTTCTTGCTGTGGGCATTTTTTAGCGGGCCAGAAGAAATAAGTGATTTTATCAGATGGACTATTGGGAGGAAACTTTATGTGCTGCATCCATTTGGGGAGATTTTATAACAGTTAGTGATACACAGTAGCACAATATACAGCATCTGCTACATATATTACAGCTATTAATTCCGTGTTAAGTATATTTAAGGCATTATTGTGATGTTCAGTTAAAATTAGCATTTCAAAAACACAGTTGAAAAAGTACTTTACATACATAAAAAAGCATTATGTCTAGCATTATGAAATTAAAGGTAACCAGAGATGTTTCCATTGTAAGGCCTAAGTGTTTTAGTTTCTGTGGACCTCATAAATATGTCAAATGAAATTACTGGTTTGTATATTTGGGCAAACATGTTTCATTTGGTTTATTGCTGTTGGCTAGGACTGTAGTGGCGCATTATTGCCACCACTGTCAGTGTGCATTAGCGCCCTCTTCAGTCAACAGAAACTGCCGCACAATGCATGTTGTTCTTCATTAGAACCCAAGATACGACCAATATTCATACCACCAAAACACTGTTGAATGTTGCTTCTATAACATTTACTCCTGTTAATTATATATACTTCTACTTGTATCTATTAAATTGCAATATTCACTATATTTCTCAAATGCAAGAATAAAAAAAAAAAGTATGTATTCATCATGTATCTTGGTTTGTTCATGCATGTTTGTGTGTGTGTATGTGAGTGTGTGTGTGTGCATGCGTTAGGTTAATGAGAAAAATAACCTGCATAGATAGTTGTCTCCGAGTCCCATTTGAATTTATTTAATTGCCTCTCTGGTTATTAAAAATGTGTTTTCAGACTGTATGATTTATAGTCAGATGGTGGGGCAGGAAATGGTAAATTCATTGCCGTGTGTGGCACCAGCTAAGGCACCACCTGCTCAACAGCATGTCCAAGGGGAATCACTGTAATCTATTACAAGCTCTCTCTAGAGCACAGCTTGTTTTGTCGCTCCATGCCCAGTGGGTAATTTGGATCTGAGCCCACTGTTTTCTAAAACATCCAGGACACTTACACAACAAAATATTTCAAATGCAGAATTGTACTCATTTTATTCTGTAACTACAGTATAGGCAGCAGAATGTGCTTTGCTCCCCACGAAGATGCACCTTTGAACACACATTAGAGTGGAGGAACATGGCGTGTGATGGGCATGTAACATATAAGAAAGAAAGACATTAAAGCATTACTAGCATTGCAAAACTACATACTGAAGAGAGGCAGCTCAGAATTGCAAAAAGCAGCAAACATAGTTAAGACAGATCAACAATTTTATCATTTTAGCCTAAACACAGCGACACACCTTTTTTTTACCTTTAGGTAAGTGAGGCATTGTTAGCCTAAACCTAATTTGTGCTTGAGATCAAAGACTACAGGTCCAATCTCCAGCAACTGACAGGTTTATTAAATATACTCCCCTCATATGTGTGTTACATTTAATGCTGAATTTAATGCATAACTTAAATTTTATTAACACCACAGTCATCAAATACTCAATTAACTTTAAACTTGAAGGCAAAGGGTTGGAGCCACGGAATTAATCCACAACAGCCCTTACTTTGAGTTGGATGTGCCGCCATTCAGTAAATAATCATGTCGCCAAAAGTGCATGTGTAAACAGAATGCCAAAAAGAAGCAAGCATTAATACATAACTGGAAGCTCAGTGTTAAAAAAAAAACAGGAGCTGGTGGGATGAAAGTGATTTTGGTGTTATTTTGTAAGTTTAGTGCTGTATGTAGTGGAGGTAATTATTTATTTATTCTACTCTTGTAATTCTGCATTCATTCCTCAGAAGGCACCTTTGCCAGTTTACTTTGCATTTTCACTGTTGTCTGATGGCATCCCCATATTTCGCACACAAGTTCATGCAAACATTTGCTGTGCCCTCCAGCACTTTTTCCCCCCAGAAAATATCTTACTGTACTTCAGCAAGTCTAATTATTCTTATTCCACTTTTTTTTTGTGACCCATCCACCTCCCACACTTTTGAGGCAATATAGACATACTAAAAATGCAAAAAATATGAGCTGTTTTCCACTGACTGGAGGAATGTAGTGAACAAAGCAGACCAGCAGGTGTTGATGTTACTTCATAACAGTCAGCCAGGAACATCCAGGTGTGCAAAGAGAAAAGCACACCTCTCTCCCCTCTGTCTCAGTGTTTTGCACACATGCAAGGACACTCGTGCTTCTGTCCTGGCCTGATGGATCTGGATGTGTCAACACAGCAGTGGAGAGTTACAAAGACAAAATCAGTAGTCATTCAGTCATTTTTCATTCAAAGTCATTTGGAACAGTGCATGAAAAGTCAAACTATCCCACTTTTTTGCCAACTGTTTTTCATTATTTTAAACATCAGAAACCATATTAGGCTACAATGAGTACTATGTGTGCTTCTCCTCATCAAACCGTAACATCACACTCACCCTGACTAGGTAATTTTGTTAGTTAATAGGACCACTGTTTTTCATCCTTCTCCACAGTGCTTATCCTCGTTATCTGGCTATTGCTATGACTTTGATATGTGTTTGCACATGACTTCTGTGTTCAATCACATCATTAGGCAGTGGGGTGAACTGATCATTTGCAAGAGCGCAGCAGACAGAGGTGACACGGTTACTATCATTAAGCATCTTCGGAGAGGGAAAAGTCATATTACAGCAATGTTTTCAGGCAGTGCAAAAAGTCAAGTGGTGTTGCAGTACCTGCACAGTGTTTACTGTCTTACAAAACAGCTACCCTGCAAGCTCACGTAGGTAATGTTCCTGCATTTGTCGGTCTAGTTGTTGCACCATATGTTCCCCTTGTGCTCCTCTAACATGAACAAGCCCTTGCATGTATGCATGTGTAACATCTGTGATGTTAGTCATAGGTTTCTGAAGAGATTTTTTTCCAAGACTGGAGTTTTAATCTTTACTTATCTTTCTGGGGCATTAAACTCCCATTGGTCAATAAGGTGGAGCTCTGGTGTGCTGAGCCAGTGGCAGCTGCCACACCCGAGAGTGACTTGTTTCATCTTAAAAAGCTCTGTGATGCTCTCAAGTCAGCAAAAGTGTTCCCAAATAAGCTCCAGTCTGAAATTAGTGTTAAGCATACTTTTAGTCCCATTATCACCTAATGTTTAAAAGAGCATGATTCTTTGCAGTTCTTTAGAAGCTTGTTCTCAAATTTACACACTAACACCCATTAGGGCACGCTAAGAAACAGAGGCACAGCTTTCACCTTAACAGCAGGTTGTGGCAGAGTAATAAAATTAATCTTCCTTTTTTTATATAGTTAATTTGACTTACACTAGGCCTATAAGTTCCCAGGGAACATAGGCCATTGATGAAACTCCTCCATCCTCTGCGGTCTTGTGCCCTCCGAGCCAGTTGTTGCCAGGACAGCCTCTTGTTAAGTTAGTTAATTTGACTGGTGGTGTTTAAAATGTTATTTTCACTTCTGAGTCCATGGATGTACAAAAAAGGGGCAACTTAGCATCATCATCCACAAAATAGAAAGAAAAGGGGGGAAAAAAACTTGCTTTAAATGTTTTTAAAGGAGAATAGCATGAGCCATTTTTCTTGATCACATATAAATGAAAAAAGTTACATCCAGAAATGAGCATCTGTTGGCAAGACTCCTCCAAAAAGCAGTTGCACAGATACCAGTTAAAATCAAGCTTAGTCCCCATTGACATGTATTTGTCACAATGTAGGTTTTCTTTGGGCATAAAGTTACCACAGTTTTTACTGGTTTGACAGCAGTTTGAGGTGTTTTGTTTTCTTTTTCTTTATCTTAAGAACTAAATGCACTCTTCTCTCCTTTGCCAGCTGGACGGCGCTTACAACAGAATGAGCAATATGGCAACAATCATGCAGAAACCTTGTCTGCAGATATCTCTTATTGACTGAACTGATTCCATGATCTTCGGATAAAGCAGGTAGATTTGCACAGCAGACACAGTAAGCTCACACAAACTTGCACCACAATTTGAAGAAAATATAACTATACGGTTATGTCTAATTGAGACCATTATTATTTCTTACCGCAGTCTAAATTTAATTGTAATTTGGAAAATAATAACCGTATAAGATGTAGGCACATCCATAAAAAACTGAATATAATATAAGAAACCGTCTGTAGTCATGGAAACATAATGAATGCAGATGTTTCCATACTGAGCAAGAAGGATTAATTTAATGAGTATGAAAATAATGTGAATCAATCAGTCGTGACCTTTGCAGTCACCACATTTTAACCCAACACAATTAAGCTATGGAAGGTTTTAGACCACATCATCAAGCCATGTGTCCTACAAGTTACATTCCCATACAACTAAACTGTATTTTAATTACAGTTTTAAGAAAACATCGAAGCTAGGAAATGGAGGAGAAGCTTCAAACATGTTGTGAAAGTGTTGTATTTGAGCCCAAATCATGACACTTTCTTAAACCTAATTGAGTAGTTTTGGTACCTAAAGCTATCCAAGCAGCAAGTTAATACAAAACTAAGTGTAATGATCTTACATAACTCACAAAACCCAGTG
>OMNN01002646.1:0-10261 GCA_900302755.1 Chromis chromis | reverse complement strand
TGATCATATTGGTACTATGTGGTGTTCTGCTGGAAAACCTTGGATTTTGGCATCCGAGTTGATGAGACACCCAAATAAACATTGTCCCAGAACAAGCACACTCACTTATGCAAATGGAAATCCCAAATGTCACTGGCCTACCCCTGCAGGAAAATGCACCCCACCACATGGCAAAAACATCAAACAATCAGGAACATCTTGAGAAACATGACAATGGCCCAAGATGTTGATTTGACCTCCAAACTTCCTAGACCCCATTGTGATCAAGCATCAACAGGATGCAGTGGAACAAGTTTGATTGACAGAGGCCCCACTGCACAACCCAGAGTACCCAAAGGATCCACTGCCAACGTCCTGGTGCCAGACCCCATAGGACACCCTGAGAGGTCCTCTTGTCCATGCCCAATGGTTCAGAGCATTTTTGACCACATAAGGGGGACCAACACAATATTACGCAGGTGGTCATAATGTTATGCCTGATCGGTGTACGTCTCTGATCAAAATTGATTTCAGAGTTGAGAGATGGTGTACAATCACAGCTTTTACTATCAAGGATCCTCATTGGATCCTATAGTTGCAAATCCTGAGTAGATCTTGCCAACGATGCACAATCCAGAGTTGCTTTTCTGGCACTTAGTCTCAGACATCTTTGAAGCAGCCGGTTTTGAGGCAAAACAAAAGGAGGGCGTGGGTAATTTGACACACTAAGCTATACTCAGCTTTTTTTTCTCTGCAGTCACTGAAAATACTCCATTAGCGAGCAAAATGGTGGAGAGGTTGTGTGTGGGAGATCGACTTGTTCGCGGTTGTAGTGTATTAAGCCCTGCTCCCTCAAGTATTAATCTGCCCTGCTTATCTCACCACTTTGATCGAGGTGGAGCACTTCTCTTACACTCTGGACTCGAGCTCTTCTCAGAGTGAAAAAGACTGAAAACTGGCTTTCTTCCTCTCAGCCTCATTACAGCTGTGTTTTCGCAGTTGCCTCTGTTAAGTAGCTAATGACAGTTAAGTTTACTGAAGCAAAGCTGAGCAAATAAGCAGCTTAAATATTGTAACATCACCCAGTCGGCAAGCGAATAAACTTAATGGCTAAATGGGAATGTTTTCATTTCCACTCCTTCCTCCCCTCATCAATTTTGGCGAACCTCAGGGCTCTTTCGTCATGTTTGCCCACTCAGCTGCTATTCAAGTTCAGTGTCCACTATTTATTCATCCATCTGCAAGCATCTCGTCCAACTTTTTATTAACTATGACCCACTCCAGCCTTATCTGCATAACTCATGGGATGAAGTTCATGGTGTGTTTACACTGTGGTTTTAAGAGCTTGGTTAGGGAGAGTATGTGTAAGACAAGTATTTATCTCTTGCTGTTCACACACTGGCTGCTTTCCAAGCCAATGGAGCAAAGATGGTCGGGCCGCAGGAAAAGGAAGGTGAGCTTCCATCTTTTTCTCTGGTGATCTGCCTTTAATCAGGCTGGCTATCAGAGACTCGCAGCAGTGACAGGAAATCCATCTGAGAAAATCAAAGGGAGCATTAAATACATTTCACAAATTTTCACTTGAGTGCTTGCACAGGTAGCTTTAGCAAAAAAAAAAAAAATCCCAGGAACTTCACTAAAAAGCAACTGGACTTCTCTTTTAGGTTCTTGAAGACGTTTTACTTCTCATCCAAGAGGCTTCTTCAGGTTAATAGCTTAAAGGATTATTCTGATTTGTATCAACCTGCTGTTTTTCCCATTAATGTCACTATTGTGACTCTATGAGCTATGCTAACTTTACATTATCCGCCTCCGCTGTAGAAATTCGAGGAAGCAAGGAGACATACGAAATACTGGGGCATAAAGCACAAGTGTCCTGCAGCTTTCCTGAAAAACCTGATTTTAACATGAATCATTTTAAATGTTAGTTTTTCTTTCCTGGACACCTGGAACAGCCATTTTGCTATGAGCATTAGGGATCACCATCTGGGGATTCTTGCCGTCCGGCCAAATCACACTGAATATTCACCCACACCGCTGGTTGAATGTGGTTTCTAGGATCAGCTTTATACAACCCAATCAGCAAAGGACTATAATCCATAAATGTCCTCAACATTTCTAAGCCAAATCCATGACATGTAAAGGGGGTGAAACATGAAAAAATGATTTGACTTGATTTAAGGATGTCTTAATAAAATAATTGTATTATTTTTATACTTTACCAGGGGTAGTTAGTCAGGAAGGCGAGAACAATGCAATCCAGTATATATGGTGAATTCCAGAACAAAGTGGATCCTGTCAAGAGTCATTTTCCAAAAAAGATGCTGAGTTCTCGGTTTTGCCCACAGTGGCAGCTTCCTGTCCCACCAGCCGCATAAATGCCCCTACGGTATGATACCCTTGCTGTAGTCCCTGCCCTTGGATTTTAAAAACCCTTGGTAGCCACAGCTATAGCTTCCAGATGTCTTTAGCCAAAAGAAAGGAACTAATCTAATAATAAGGGTGGGCAGCACAGGATAAGCCTGGAAGGTGGGGAATAATATTAGCACATCTTCGTAAATCAGAGCTCTGGGTCCAGCACATGTTTTGCTGAGGCGCCCAGACCACCTCTGTCACAGGGAATTACAGGGTGTGAAAGCACAGAGCACAGATTGCTGGCGAACCCCCCGTGCAGTGTTCTTTTCTTCTTGTTAAAATTACACAATTATAGAGTATGTTAAAAGAAAACCAACACAAGTGCAGATTATGGTGATTAGTGTTATCAGTCATCAAATCATGAATAATGAAAACACAGTTTTTTCCCCTTTGCTCCATTGTAGCAAGTCCTTATTTGGAGGTTTTCTCCCAGTCTCTCCCCGAGATATTTTTCAAGACCTCCATATGGCTCTTTTATCTATCGGCAGACAGAGCGAGTTGTATGTATTTATTCATTCATTTTGGGGAATGGAGTGGAAAATGGTGTTTCCGTGCTAATTTAACTAGTTCAAAGGGATCAATCTGAGGAGAGAAATTCCCCAGAAATAGCATTAAATTGTCTCAATGAGCATGATCCTTATCATGCAGGCTCTGGCCCGTGCTGCACACAATCAGAAGAAATGCTGCATCAGAGTCTGTGGAAACTGTGAGTGGAGGGCTTTGAACCCAAACAATATCACATTAATAAGAGAAGGTGCTTTTTCTGGCTCTCTTTTTGTGGACTTTGAAGACTTCAAAAAGTGTTTAATTGCGTCAAATGCAGGGGAAGATGGGATATTTATAACTGCATCAGTCCTTCTGCTCTGCATTCCTTTGCAGTGCGCCTGAAGGACTGCCTGGGACTGGGCTGAGGGCTCAGTGCTGTCAAGACGTTATGTTTGAGTGCGCCAAAGAGAATCATTGAGATTCAAGAGCCCAACTGAGTTTGTCATTTAATTTTTTTCCTTTCTTCCAAAAAACACCCCGACTGTCACTCTCTTATACTAACCCAGGGGACAGCTACCTTTCTCTCCAGAGACTGCTGAAGAGGAAAAAGTGTTATATAGAAATTCACAAGAGGAAAATGCACGGTATGCATTCAAGATAGACGGGGCCCAAACGTTAGCCGCTGCCATCATCTGTCATACTCCCCTGTTTTCTCATCTTCAAGGACTTCTGGCTCTGCCAAATTTCTCTTCCTCTCCATCTTTTTCCACACTCCCACCAACTTCCTCTTGCAAAACTCTTTTTACTCTTCTCTGTCAGTGCCTTAATTTCCTCTCCCCAATTTCCTTTTCACTTCCTCTCTTTCAGGCTCCAAGTTTCTATCGCGCTAACCACCCTCTTCTCTTTCTGCCTCCAAACTTTCCCTTCATGCCTTCTTCCCAGTGGAATTGGGTTGCGCTGTAGTTTGCTGGTGAGATGCTAATGAGCAGGTGGTGCAGAGAGACACACGGGCATCTTTTCCCATAAACACGGGGAGACGTGTTGACACCAAGGCCACATGGACGATCAATACTGTTTATAGCAATCACCTAGAGGTCTGATTAATGTTTGCGTTAATCAGTGCGACAGGAAGGAATTCGGCTGTGGGTGTACGAGTGACGGAGAGGTGGAAAAAGACAGGCCGGTGTCCGTATGGAATAACTGACTTTATATCTTTTACTAATTTTAGTGTGCATATACAAGTCATATAATTAAATGAGTTTAAGTATTTCACCACAAACTGTGACTTTCTTTTTGGCCATTTGAACTTACTATATATAAGTCTCTGGATATATTGTCATGGCTGATGATCGATGTGATTCCCACTCACTGTCTATCTTGAGTCATATCAGACATTTGTGTTAGTTATTTTACACTGGAAAACATGCATATTAGCAAACAGTGTGTTTGTAACTTTGCACGAAATGCGCATTTATGGTTCTTTTGTTCGAAGAGTTTTGGCAGGCTCATTTGGTTTCATTATGATTACCATTACATCTGTTGTCTGGGTTTTGTAGGTGGAGTTGAAGGAAAGCTTTCAGCTGAAAATGTTATTAACCCTTTTAGAATTATTATTTCCTGAATTTTATCATCCAGCCTCTCAGGGAAAAAAGCAAACAACAAACTCTTATAATTTAATACATTAACTCTTCGTGCCAGAATGTTAAAATGGTGACATGATGAAGACTTGATCCGACTGTGGGAGATAGAAATTATGCTTTTTTACAGATGTGACCACCAGCTTGACATAAATGGAGCGTCCCAGTCCCAAATGTTGAGGATTTTTTATTTGGCTTTAACAGTTTTGGCAGGCCAACTGTAGCCTGTGGGGTCACTGGATGATAATGTGTGGTGATCAAACAGACAAAGGGTACTTTCTTCCTGCGTCTTAGTGGGATTTAAGATGTATTTCCTTGCTCTGGCCACAGTATGGCACTCTTCAAACTGCAATGTGACCTCCTTCCTGACAGTTCAGCTCTTTGCTGTGACATTTTGACTCAGTTCGGGGGCATCATGTGAAATCCCCACCTTCTCATTGCAACCCGTATTTAGATTTCATGATGAATCCCATTCGTGACAAACCAATCACACATGCCCATCAGTGAGGGGACAGTGCTACAAGTGCTCAGCAGGGTCCGAGAGGAGCTTCCTTTGAAATCGGAACGCAACTCAATCGAAATTAATCCCCTGTCCTCGCCACTCCCTGTTATTACAAGGCAGCTCTCCTGAAGATGCTCACTGGGTGGTTGGTCTTTCCAGTCTCAACAGCGAGATCAGTGCAGTCATCTCATTACTCTCCAAGGGATCTGGGAGGTCAGTGCTATCAAGTGGAGTGGTGCTATAAAATAAATTGAATGTTCCGCTGAGGCAAGTGTTGAAGGTGATGGACAGAGAGGGCCCCCTGCTCACCACTGCAGCTCTCTGAGGCTCCCCTGGGTGCCGCAGACTGGGACCTGGGCTGAGCAGCTGGATGACTGGCTGGGAAAAAGGTTGCAATCAGAATTAAACATGAGCAAAGCCGACCGGTGTGGTATGTTGGCCATCCGTCATTCTGTGCAGCTCGGAGAGGCTACCTGTGCACGTTCAGCGGGCCTGTCAGGTATTGGAATAGACACACTTGGCTGCGCAGATGTGGAATCTGAATTGCAGATGGGGCAGGAGAGGGAAAAGGAAAATACAGCCAATCGATGTGAAGTGAATGGTTACAGTATAAAGCCGCAGAGAGATTGTCTCTATTTGTCTGGTTTTGGCCAAAGATAATGTTAGGCTATGGTTACACTTGTCATTTCAATGTGAATTTTGAGCTCTGATCCTAAAAATCACAGCTTATGACAGTAAACGACCGTAATTCACCATGAGGCCTGAAAATAAAATTTTCAACGTCTGACTACTCAGTGGTTGGTCCAGATAATGTGGTCGACAGAAATGCCTGTATTTACAGTATTTTTTGGATTCACTGTACATTTAAGAAAAACATCGTATAGTTATGTGATTAGACTGTATTTGTATGACTATGTTACATAGTATTTGGCTGCCTTGATATAAGAGGTTGAAATAAACAATGTCAGATGAAATCCTAAAATTGCTGGGGGAAAAAATCAGGAAGGATACTTTTCCATTAGTGTCTGTAAGTGGAGAAAGACCAACTTCAGAGGCTGTTGTTGTGGATATATTTACCTGGGTCCTTTACCACTCTAATGGAAAGCCTTGGTGGCCACAATAATTAGCTTAACAGCATGGTAATTTACCCTACTTTGGTCTGAATTGAGTGGTATTGATTGATAATGATGATTGATAATGATCCAAAAGTAGGGTTCAGATTGATCAGTATGGCATCAGACCGCTCCTTTGTTTTCCATGTAATTTGGAAGATCCATAGAACTGCATTCAAAGTCGAATTTTGTGCATGCACAGTGCACACTCTAAAACATCTTGGAGGGACTGAATGATAAAAGGGAGACTGAAAAGTAGCCTTTGATCGGAAGCTATAGCCTCGAGCAATCATTTTCTCACAAATGCAAATCTCTCTGCAGTGAAATATATCTATCAAGTAAGAATGTCAGTCCTTCCTTCTGTGCTAACTCGAGTTTTTGCAGTGTGTGCGATATGTAGTCCAGATTCTGTAAGCTTGTGAACTATCCCGTTTCATTTTCAGAGACTTTAGGTTTTTAAATAAGCCTCATACTGTGTCATATTTGTATGTTTTTGCCATAAAGTGCTATAAATAATTCATCTAAAGCCACGCTGCAAAGAGAATAGTTGACTTTGTTAGAAAAAAAAGAATGCTTTTTGTGTAGTCTTGGATTTGCTCGTAACAGCCGGTAACACAGCAGTGTAGCAGTCGCTTGCAGGCTTGGCACAGAGACATTTTGAAATGTGAGCTCAATTATATGTATTCATGCCCCCATAAATGACATATGTTGTCAGTTATAGGGAGTAACTAGTTCAAACATGGATATGCACCGACAAACGGTTAAGCAATTATTCGGCTGTAATGATTGCAATAAGGCATGATGAGTCAGACAAATTGTTTTAAAAATGAAGGAAAAAAGGTGGCTGGTTCAGCTTTTTCTCACAGGGCATTATTTTTTTTTACAGAAAGTGGCTCTCACACACAACAAATGGCTAAGCTTGAGATAAAGAATTTAAAAAATGCATTAAGCCTGCAAAAGGGGAAAAAAATCTGGATTGCTTGTTGGTTTCCCAGAAACACCAGAAAAGGAGTAAGCGCCCAACAATCACAATGGACTGTCCTCCAGTGCACTGCAGGAGAAGCAATTTGTTGGAAGAAGTAAATCCATTTAGCCCCAACAGAAAGGTGGCAAGCGGACTTAATTGAGGTCTCTGGCTATATTTAAAAGGAGTAAATAATTTTTGGTCACAGCAGGTTATTTTGAGCAGGGGTCAAATAGCTGAATACACATTTCAGTAATGGAAAGAGTACTTGAGCTGAAGTTTATTCTGTAATATCTGGGCTATACACAAGCACAACATGTCCCTGTCATATCTTGAAAGATATTACAGGCTCCCCTACGTCTTTGCTTAATACCACAAGATGAATACTACCTTTTATTGTCTTAGAATTGTTAAATCTAATCTGTTTTGACTGAGATTTCTGTCTGCTGATAAAATCTCAAAAGAATGTGTGTGGAAATACAAACGTTGAACAGCTCAACAATGAAAAAGCTGTTTTAATGAGTCATTTTCTTACTTTTACAGTGCAAGAAAAAGCCCAGCACAAACTCCCTGAGGTCCATGCACACCATTGGACCTGCATGCACACACCCAAACACACACTGACTACATAAAACACCTGCCCGGAGGCTGAGATTGAAACGGTCCAGAGCCAGACAAGTCTTTGGCTTACTTCCTCTAACACCACAACAGGAAAATCACAATAGAGCTCTCTTGACCTGCAAGCCCTGGGTCTTTTAGGATGAGTGCTGTATAGTTGAGCCGTCTGGCCTAAATTATTCAGTGTCTCTCAAAAATTTGATGGCTATTTGTCTTCAATTTGCCCTCCTGGCCTCCTTTTCCTTCTTATCTGCTATGTTCTGATTTATATGTCGCCTCACTGGCATGCCGAGTTAGCCCTGTGTTTTTGATTATGTTTCCATCAGTGTTTTTCTAATGCATCAACTTGTAAACCAATTTAGCTGCTGGCGCCCTAAAACTATTCTGGCATGAAACAGCTATTGCAGCATTTAACTTCCAACCCCTCCTTTTCCTCTACTGCCAGTAAATGTTTAAATATGTTGCAGTTCTGTTTGAAGGACTGTGTCAGCGCACATGGCTAGTCAGCAGATACCTCCAAGATAAGAGAACACCTTTTACTATACCTTGTTCCAGCCCTGTGGTTAGACCAGTTTGTATTAAAAGACTGGAGCTTTGTTTTGCAGAAACAAACTCTAATACAACACAGAATGTGAAAGCAAACTCAGTTGTAAGCTTTTATGTAACCATGTATTTATATGATAATCATCTATTCATAATAAATTACTTATATGTTCATTCATTCATTCACAGAAAATATGGTGATATTCATGGAAAAGATCTCAAGGCGCAGCCAGGGTGGAGAGGGACTCTGTTTTGGAAACCCAGAGTCGTATCTTTGCTTTGTGTGGATGACATGGTTCTGTTGGCTTCATCAGGCAGTAACCTTCACTGGGGCAGTTTGCGGCCGAGTGTGAAGCAGCTGGGATGAGAGTCAGCACCTCCAAGTCTGATGTCATGCTTCTCTGCCGGAAACCGGTGGATTGCTCCCTCTGGGTTGGGGGTGAGTTGCTGCCCCAAGTGAAGGAGTTTAAGTATCTTACAATCTTGTTAACGAGTGACGGGAAAACAGGCCATGAGATGGACAGATGGATTGGTGTAGTGCCAGCCGTAATGCGGGCGTTGTACCGGACTGTCAGGGTGACGAGGGAGCTGAGCTGGCGATTTCGGTCATGGGTTCTGGGTAATGAAAGAATGTGGAGGATACAAGTGGCTGTAATAAGGTCAATAGGTTGAGGAGCTCTGACATCTGGAGGTAGAATTGCTACTCCTTCACATTTAAAGGAGCCCGCTGAGGTTAGGATGCCTCCTAAGTGTTTTCCTTTTAGATGTATTCAGGGCAATTTGAAGTGGGAGGAGACCTCAGGGTAGATCCATATCTTGGTATAGTCATTACATATCTCATTTGACCTGGGACCGCCTTGGAATCTCCCAGGAGCAACTAGAAAACATTGCTTGGGAGAGGAACATCTGGATTGCCCTGCTTAGATTGCTGACACAATGACACAACCTCAGATATGTGGAAGAAATTAGTAGATTTTTAAAGAAATAAAATGCTTATGTATTTTTAGGTGAAACTTGTCCATTAGCATATGTTACGGAACATAAGGCCAATGTTATACTTTCGGCATCCACCAGTCCACAAAAGTCTGTGGACATCCATGTGCAGCCCAAAGATTGTGTTCATGCGGCAACGGTGCTACAATGGTAGTAGTGTGCATGGGCAGAATATGAAGGTACAACCTAATGTACATGTGTGTAATGGAGTCCTCCTAGTGGACGCAAACAGACTAGTAAATAATAAAATAACCGCATCTGTGGTGTCCGTAGCTGTATGTGTACACACTTGCAGAAGAGTAGAATCAAATCTTAAGTAGGCTCAAAAATAGAGAATTGAGGTACTCCTTGTGAGTGTGGTTCCAGTCTGAAGAAGCTCCTTTGTCAACATAGAATGTAGAAACAAAGTTTCTGATATGATCAGAAGATTTCCATAGGTTAAACATGTCGAAACATATGAAACAAGCAAATGGAAAGAGAGTTTTGTGTTCCCTGTCATACTATACACTCTTTGTAAATGTATCAATGATGGGCTGCACAGTGGCTCGGTGGGTAGCACCGTTGCCTCACAGCTAGAAGATCCCCGGTTTGCGTCCCGGTTAGGACACCTGGGATCTTTCTGTGTGGAGTTTGCATGTTCTCCCTGTGCATGGGTTTTCACCGGGCACTCCGGCTTCCTCCTACAGTCCAAAAACATGCTGAGGTTAATTGATGATTCTAAATTGTCCGTAGGTGTGAATGTGAGTGTACTTGGTTGTCTGTCTCTCTGTGTAGCCCTGTGATAAACTGGCGACCTGTCCAGGGTGTCCCCTGCCTTCGCCCGAGTCAGCTGGGATAGGCTCCAGCCCCCCCGCGACCCTACAGAGGATTAAGCGGTGTATACATAATGGATGGATGGTTCTCCATCAATAAGAACAGGGTGTTCACATGTCTGTGACTTTGCCTTTAATTCAGTTTTTGTTCTTGTCTGTCATAATGCTGCTGACATCTAGTGGCTGAATAATATACATGA